>WEKX01017053.1:511193-522818 GCA_013390025.1 Pitta sordida | reverse complement strand
GGGGGGGGGGAATCCATTCTTATTTAAAGTCTTTAAAGTCTCTCTCATAAGCTTAATTTTTATTACTGTTCTTATTACTCTTTTTATTACTGTGACTACATATAGTGACATCAGTATTAGTTGCTAGGTCTACAAGAAAAAACCCCACATAAATATAACTGTGGATAGACATTTTGCTGATTGTGTCTATCTTACAGCAGAACTGTTCCTGTGCTGTGCACACAAACACACCTCCTCTCATTTTTCACCCATGACAACAAAACCTAGGGCTGAACTGCTGAGCAGAATCACTGAATGGATGTTTTCCTTCAGAGCACTGAGCTTTGAGGGGCTCATTCGTAAAACTCAAGGAAGCCTGAATGGCCCAGTTTGATGAAATGGGTCTTCTGCCTTTCTATGGCCAAACACTTCCTTTCCCATGATTCTCAATACCTGACCACAGAAAAAGGCCAGCAGCTAAAAGGTTATTTTACCCTAATTCACGTGCAGTAAAATGTATTTTCCAATTAACCAAATTTGCCGATTTGTCCCGCTTGGACACTCTTATAATTTATAATGTAAAAGTGTTCTTTCTTTATCTAAAGACCAAGGTGACTGCTTTTAATTTTCTGTAACCTCTTTACACTTGGTGTTCACCAGACTCATAATGTTAATTGGCTTCATATACGGATCATCAGTTTAATGAAGGAATAAATCCTATGTTGCTTTATGTCCCTCTGTTTTAACAATGATTGCTTTAATGAAGAATGTGACGTGTTTGAAATCAAAGCTGCAGGAGACATTAGAGGGTTTTTTTCATGATGACTGAAATGCTTATTTAAAGCTGAAACCATGAGGTTTCCATATTTCAGAAGATTTTCTTTAAAGCTTTTAAAGAACATGTCGGTACAGGTTCTTCATCAAAGAACTTCTTCGCAATTACAGGCAGAGACTTACACAGTCTAGTAATATAAACACCCCAATTAGGTTATGAAAATATCTCCAAGATGATTTTATATCACTGCAATTTTCATTCAGAGTTTAAGTAAAACTCCCAGGGAGTTACATATAAGGGCTTATGCCTGCCTAAATAAGGTGTATTTGGGGGGAACTAATAAATCTCTTTGTTAACCTACTGTGTATTCATTGTTCATGTGTAGATGAAAAAAATTACAGGAGAGAAAGTATTGTCAGTTCACACAAAAAAGCTCTGGATTGGTGTAGTCTCCTTTTCTCCATGCGAATTTCAGGAGCAAGGATAAAATGTAATGAAACATTGGACTCACAGAGGTAGGTGACTGCAAATCAGAGCATCAATTAGGTCAAGCTGGAAAGCAGCAATTGGACCCAGCCGCACATGCCAGTTGCAGTAGCTACAGCAGGTTTAAAATGTACAAAGCAAATGGTTATTGAACTTTTTATGTTCCTGGTCCCACTTACAATGAAAGCAAACGTTCTCTCTTCCCGCCCTCCCCCTCTTTCTCCTTCTCTCCCTTCCTTCCCCTTTTCCTCACCCCTCCCCTTTAACAGGGACTGCATATACTGGTATATATTTTCTTCTCATTTGAATGCTGAGTTCTGAACTGAAACTACATGACCCTTAGATAAAGGAACATGCAACATCAGAGAGGAAAATCTCTAATCAAAGCCTGGGCAAGGGCTGAGCAACCAATGGATGTGGACAGAATTTCATGATGTGCCAAAGGAAGTGTATGAGATGGGAAGAATATTAGCTTAAATTATGTACCACTCAGAAGTCATTCAGTATGCCAGGCCTGATCCCATGACCTGTTGGGTTTATGTCCCCACAAGTATTATACTCATTCAACCCAGGTCATAAAAAGCTTCACCTACGTAAACGCAGATCTTCACCTCCATCCTCCATACAGTACTGTGTGTAAGAGAATTATACATGTCCTTTCAGAGCTGGCCAGACACATATGAGCACACAGAAGACAGCTTGAAAACTATATTTGCCTTCCTTTTCCATGGAAAACAAGAAGGTACCTTGAGGCATCTCTAGTGGCAGAGAAGATTAGTCTGCCAGGAGCCTTATTCTGTGTCAGCAGTTCTCTGACTGGAGCTGTGCCTGTACCAAACCTATGGTGACCATTTGAAGTGACTCAGCACGGGCTGGGACTATGCCAGGATTTGATGAAGCAATACAACACTGGTTTTCAGGGGAATTTTCTGAGGCTTTTAGTGAAGATGTCATACAAAGATGTTTCTTCCCAAATGTGCTTTCCCAATAAAACAAGCCTTCTAACCAAGATTTGTGAGAAAGGATTTCCAAAGGAGCAGTTAAGAGGGAGAAAAAGCAGTAGCAGTAGACCCAGAATTTGCTGCTTTTTCTGAAAATTGTGATAATTTATTCACAGCAGCACTTTGGCCAGGAGAGCTGGCCCAATGTTTCATCTGATTTAACCCCAAGGAATTTTAGATGTGTTTGGGGGAAATTATGCCTTTTTCTTTTTTTTTTTCTTTCTTTATGGCTTCTGAGGACACAGTTGTTTAGCCACCAACATTGGCTCAGCACATTCAGCAGAAAAGTTGACATAGAAAAGCCATTGATTATTATGTGGATCACAATACAGAGTATATAGTGATTTTTTTTAGTGATTTTTAACACTTGTTTGGTGCTGTCTGACAATTCTATTTAATCTGTTAGTTAGCCAAGCAGGATTTACTTGGGCAGATCTGAAACAGTGTACTGGGGTTTAAGCCATACTGCTGCTTTGTGTCACAAGGCCTACCTAGATTTACAGCATCATCAAATGCTGGTTTCAGTTAAAAGTCAATCACTTCTCAGGATCAGGACATTTTCCCAGGCAAAACCTTCAACTTTTTGAACAGCGTTTTGAACAAGAACCTGCAGTTCTTGTTTTCCAGAACAAGACAGGCTGTGATCTAGCTCTGAATTAGTGTAGTTAGTATCTGCATGAATCTAAAGCTGCACACATCTTGTGACAACAGAAAGTTAGCAGTTCCCGTTATTTTGTGAATGGCTTCTAGCAATAAAGCCAATTTGAAAGAAGAAAACATTAGCTGCTTTAATGCACAATTGTCTCATTCACCAAAGGTAAGGCAAATTCACACCTGACAACTACTCTCCTTGGAGGTGAGCTGCACTCCCGGAAGGGGAGAAGTGGCCTAGGTGTGACATACTTTTGCACAAAGCCATTGAAATGCACCCTCTGGATGTGGCAACGTTCTCAAATTAGCCTGAGCACTCCACCTTGGTTACAGATAAATTGCACCATCCTTTAGGGTGAACCAAGAATGAGGCTGCCTCTGAACATAACTGCAGGTGCCCATGGATGTATACATAAGAAAGAATCTACTTGGATAAATGCACTTGCATGTTTGTATTTGCATGTGTGAGGTCGTGAAAGGGACTGGTGATAGTCCAGAGGGTTTGGAATCTGTGGGAAAGCCCTAGAATTTATCATAGGCACTCAGCCACTCTTTCCAGGAGACCAGCTCCAGGACTATGAATAAATATTATCCTCCATGGGTCTTTCAAGTAATTGCCCCATTTCCTACACCTAGAACAGGAAGCATAGTAATTACCCTAGGATGTCTGGAAACAGCACTGAGCACTCCTAGCAGAATGCCTCATGCTGAACAGCATTTTCAAGCAGAGCAGACAGAATAGAGCAGAGGTTTTCTGGTTGTTTACGGCACTGCTATGCTCCAGCTTCCTAAGGGCAGGCACAGTTAAATTATCTCTTCCACCAAAGGAAACCACCCCAGACTGCGGCTGTGCCCTCAATGAGGCTTAGGGCTGGAGGCAAAGATGATGCAAGGTTCTTGGTCCTTTAACACATGGCTCTTCCTCTGTATACCTCCAAATTTCAGTTTCTGGGGTGTGATGTTCTTGGTAACATCAAGCATATAAAATCTGCACTCATTCCTTTTTGTTTCTGCTCTTTACAAGGACAGATCTTCAGGGCCAAGTGGCCTCCTTGTTGGTCTTGGTACAGTGTATCACCACAGGGTTTGCTACTAGCCTTGCTTTCTTCTGCTGCTGTTGAGATGCGACATAGTAGAACAATGTTCTGTTGAGCATCTAATTGAGTCACTAATTCTTTTCAGATGGGCCATGCCAAAGAAAACTCCTATTCCCTCCAAAACTCTAGCAGTTGCTATTTAGTATGTCAACTTAAACATAATTTGTTCTACTTTAACCAAGATTCCCAAGTGGAGAATTTCTTATTTTGGAATTCTTACTTATTTCAGTTAATAAGAATAAAATCCACTTTTTTTCTAAAACAAAATAAAACAGGCAACAAAAAAATGGAGTCTACTCGTGCTTAATTGTTATTCTAATTACAAGTTGTGATGTAGTGTAAATTTTTTCCCTTGGCATTATTATGAACCTCATTTCCTTACAAAGTCCAGGATAAACAATTCCAATATATTTTGTTTTAATTATCAGGGCTTAATGGGGCATAATGAGACTATGTTGAGTGGTGCAGAAAAAAATAATTTAATGTGTGCAAAACTACTCAGTGCTCCTAGCTTGCCTGTGCATATTTCACCTATTGTAGGGCAGCACTATGTTAGCAAATACTCAGTGTGCCCATCATTTATTTATTAATCAGACTTGATTTTCAGTAGCAAATTTTCCTTTTTTTTCCTGCTGGCATCTGAAACAAGACAAAACACATTAAGATATCCCAGGAAAAAAACTTAATAACTCTCTGGCTTGAGCAGTGAAGAATGAAGCTGATACACAGCTGATGGTGCTGGAAGCATTTGTCGTGCACGGACAGAACGTGAGTATGCTGGACACAGAATGCCTCTGCCAGTCTGCTCCAAATCCCATCCTCTCAGTGTTAGTTGGCAGTGAAAACATCGGGCTTCAGTTCTTAGGGCCTCCACCAAAAGAAGCACAGATTGTATCAGCTGAAGTCACCAGTCTGAAGTGACTTTGTCTGGACTCTCACTGTAGTTACATTTTCCCACTCCCAAGGTGTGTTCCTACAGACTTAGAACACCACAGGTACTTGTGCAGTGAAAAGGGAAAAGTGTAAAAGAACACCAGTCTGGGAAATAAACTGGTAAAATGCGATCCTCTAAGACTCTTTATACTTTCCAAAGTCCCTTTGCGAATGGCACTGAATCTCATGGCTGGGTGTGGCTAATGCAGCAGTTTGAACCATCCTGCCACCAGATTTACATTCCACTTCACCAGCATGTCCATCTACCAAGATCAAAAAGCTTTCACTTCTGGAATAATTACTGCATCCTCCCTGAAGGGAAACACTGTTTATTCTGCTCATCCATTATGCCCCTTCACACAGAATCAGAGGACTTGATACAGTACCCACTGAAGCCATTGGGAATGTCCTTTTTTCTGGAAAAGTATTTGATTCGCGACTGTAGGGAGGAGGTTCAAATACAACATACAAAGCAGACCAATGTTAATTTACATTTATTTAAAAATTAATATTTTATGTTACAGATTAAGTTAATATACCCAAGTGTTTGGGTTTTAAATAAAATAAATTTATTATAGACATCAATATTTACAGAAAGAAAAACATTTCATAATTTTTTCCCTTTTAAAAAAAAATCTCACTGGAGTAAAAAAATTCTCCATGAAGTTTCTGCCTGTGGGAGAGATATTAGTTTCTGTGAGAAATCAAGGATTGTTGGAGACAAGAAACTCGACCTGGCTAAAGATACAACTCAATGAATTAACTGAGGAACTGCTATGGGCCAGTTACCTGCCTTAAACTGTAGCAAGACTGAAAGATGTCAGGGGGCTCCTTCCAAGCCTATGTCCTATTCTTCAGGGAAGAACAGAGGGGAATCAGTATGTTCCACCAAACTTGCTTTAGACACAGGACCAGGCCAGCCTCCAGTATGCTCCCATGCAGCTCTGAAGTTAATGCTTTTCTTTCTTCCTGTTAAACTATGAGGATTCTGACCCAAGCTTAGGATGCCACTGTACAGCCACTGTGCAAATACACAAAGGCAACCTTTGGTGCTGTGCAGTCAAACAGCCACAACAGACCATTGTGGAAGAGAATAACTTTATAGAGGGACTGGCTGATCCTTCATCATACAGAGTTGCAGCCCTTATTTCAAAGTCAAATATGCTGATTCCCAGACAAATACTGCCCTATGTGTTCCCTCAGACTGGCTAGCAAATCCCATGGCGACTTATAAGGAGGTCTCTGCATTTGGTAGAGCTGCATAAAGCACAAGGGAAGAAGTGCATTCCCTGGTAATGCATGATCTGCAGGTGGTAGAGGCCTCTGAGATGAGCTCTGGGCAAACAGTTGCCCTGGAAGTTCAATGTAGGAGTGTACATCTTCATTGGATCACTCAGCCAAAACTGAGCACAGTTGTTACGAAGACACACCTGCAACCCATCCTGGGTTGAGGCAGGATACCGTGCCTGTGAAATCACAGAAAATTCTGTGCCTTAATACACATAACAAGACCTTTGTTTCAGCAGTCAATTTAATGTGTTTCAACTTCTNTGGCTTTTGGCAGAAGGGACTGGGGCAGCTCGAGGTCTCCTGCTCATGCTTGCACTGCTGCTTTTGATGACATCAGTTTCATGAGGCACATGTGAAGCATCAGTTTTGGCAGGGTTTATTTCTGATTCTGAAAGGAAGTTGTGTGTTAATATATCAAAAATGAAGTTCATTTAATAAGTAGAAAGTCTATTCCATAAATCTAAATCAAAGTCTTCAGAGTAGATTTTGAAATGACACTTAACCTGTGAAAGTACCATAAGGAGTGTGTATTCAATTGCCATTTCAGTCATATTTCCAAACCTGCCAAATATTGTGCTTCATTTTGTGTCCTGAAAAAGCCTCAAATCAGCAGAAATAGAAAGAAAATACTTAATGATCTACTAAATGCATTTTGTGAACTCCACAGTCCCTCTTCAGGGCTGAATCCGGCCAGAACAGAATCAACAGTCTTCATTTTGCAAAACAGAGTATGTGTTAGCCCGGTAATTTCTAAAGTAATAAGTTAAAAAATGTATCTTTCATTTTTTTCATCTGAAAAAATCACCACCACGTTTACAGAATTCTGCTAAAGAATGAAGCTTACTGACAATAGGATGCTTCCTTAAAGTATCTTTTGAGAAGCCTTGAGATCCATGGGCAGAGGCTGAAGCTCACGGATATGTAGAACAGAGGAGTCTCTAGTCACTGAGCACAAACAATAGGCAGGTCTAGGGAGTTTCTTCATGGAGAAATTTCTCAATGCTGGCACAGTATCCTATGCAGAGCTTGTTGTTCATTAAATTGGGATCTAGGAATTCATTATTATTTTTTCTTTGGAAAACAAAAATAAATAGGCCAACCTAATTTTAAATTTTAATCAATTTCGCTATCTAGTTTTTAATATTCATCTAAGTACTACCTAACTTTTTTCTGAGATGCAAATACAATCGTTTACCAGAAAAGCCTGCAATGACAAAACTGCATGATTTTTACCCCTGCTCCCAGCTTTTGCTCTTTGCTCTTTTATCGGGCCCTAAAATCCAGTGATAGCTGGTTTTACATGAAGACCAATGGGAGAGGCAAGACACTGTTTTGCAATTTAAGGAATAAGGGCGTTGTCTTTGACAGCCTATTGTCACAATGCTAATTAGACACTGAAATTAAATAGGTGCTTAAAAACAAAGCCAAGGACCAAGAGGTTCAAATCGCTTATTTAACAACCTCTTTCGCTCTTGAAAATTACACTTAATAACTCTACTTACAGATACTTTACCAGCATTTTCACGAAGTTTTCCAGGTCACAATTTTTTTCAGTCTAAACCTAACACACAATTTTCCTGAAAATTTCAACACCACAAAACCAATATAAATAGTACTTAAAAACAGACACCCCATCTCTTTACAAACAAAATAAACCAGATTCCCCTAACCCAGTTTTCCTGAGGGGAGAGGCAACTTAAGATACGTGGGTGACCTACTAGGAAGAACTATCAAATTCAACTCTGATCACTGACAAAGCTGAACTTCAGACCTGTTCAACACTGCACGTGACATTAGGTATACATGAGGTAGCAGGAGATAGCAGAAGATGAACAGGCAGTTCATATTCTAAAACTCGAGCGAACTTACTTGTGGAAGAGGGTACAAAGCTGGGAGACCTCCTTTTTTTACTGTTAGTGAAGAGGACAAGGAGAGCATTCCTGCTCTCCTGCAAAGTGCCCTGGCTCTTGGCAAACTTAACCAAGTTGTGTTCAATTCTGTTGTTGAATACATGTGTCGTAGTTATCAAAAAGCCATGGTTGGAGCTGCTGTTTCCAACCCACTTGGAAACCTGGTAATGACAACGAAATGAAAAAATATTGTTTCAATATTCTAATTATAGCATTATGATTAAGCAATGTTTATATTAGGAAAAGGGAACAGGCAACAAACTATGAGAGCATAAGGACATATATTACGAGACAAATGTGATAACCATATAGCTGAGACTCCACTGAGTTTAATATTTAAACCATTCATTCAACACTTAAAAATACAAAACAGCATATGCATTCCCTAAACCTACATTTGCAGAAAAATAATTAATTTCAGTGAATTTACCAGTGAATACCTGAATGTAGAAGTTACAGTATCACAATATCACAGTATAGATAAGGTTGGAAAGGACCTTGAAGATCGTCTAGTCCAACCTATAGCCCAACTAACCTAGCATGTACATCTAGATCATATCACTCAGCACCTCATCCAGCCTACCCTTAAACACCTCCAGGGTTGGCGAGTCAACCACCTCTGCGGGCAACCCATTCCACATCCGGATCACTCTTTCAGTAAAAAACCTTTTCCTAATATCAAGCCTAAACTTTCCCTGCTGAAGCTTAAGACTATGACCTCTCGTCCTGTCATCAGAGACCAAGGAGAAAAGACCAGCCCCTGCCTGACTACAACCTCCTTTTAGATAGTTATAGACAGCAGAGTTAGTATTAAAATAAACACTTTTACTTTCACCAGAAATTTATTTTTCGTAGTAATCTCAACAGAGCAATGTGACCTCTCCAGACTTTCCATACCATTAAGACTCATTTAAATCTAACAAATGTGGCATTTGAAGAAATCAACTCACAATCAAGCAAATTTACTTATCTAATTGTTGTAATTACACATTAATAGATAAGGCCAGGCCATTCTCAAGCAGTAATATCATGACATAAGATACAATTTGACCAATCATCCAAGCATGCTGTTCAATCTGCGTTTAAGCAGCAAAAACCACTGTCAGAGTACAGTTTTAAACACAAAACCCTGTATGTTTTAGATCACTTGTGGGTTTTTTTTTTTTTGCTATGGAAAGGCATTCACCTACTGTTCTATTTTATGGATATCTACAAAACAAACCTTGAAGCTGACAAAGAAGTCTGCAGGGGAAGTTAAATGAAAAATAATCCAACCATGATAAATTTCAGAAACACAATGTTAAAGCAATATTGCTCTACAGAAATGTTGGTAAGAATAAAAAAGACAAATGAAAACCTACTCTTTGTTTACAATCAATGACAAGTCCTGTGGCAGTCTAAGGACTAACACGTTGTAATCACAATGACATATTTTGCCCAATGTCCCTCCATCGGCTAGGTTTGGGCAACTCAATTCTCACCAGCGTTATAGAAGCACATATCCTTTAATTCAGATACCACCAGCTGTACTTTTAAGTGTGGAGTGAAAGCTTCTCCCTCTGTTGTTGTCCTCCAGTTTGGATTGACTACAAACCCCAGCATAATGGCAATTTTCTAGTTATGAACTGACTGTCACCTTATTTAGAAATAAAATTAAGTCAAACTTCTCTGCTTACTGTCTGTGTGACATTGAAGACTTCCCAGCCTTCTGTGTAAAGGGACAATAATCTCGATGCAATGAGATGTTTTTTCTGTGGCTCATTTCCACTCTCCAAGAGCTCATACACTTCCACCTTGATAACAGCAGTACAACAAAAACAATAAGAAATTAATCGAGTTGTTCTTCCAGCAAAACAAGAAAGATTAAGATTATTCACATTTCTGCCACACTACAGATGTGAATCTGTAGCATCATTCTAAACAAGGCAAAAAGTAGGTTTTGGACAGTTTAACAGAGAAACAATTATTACTATGTACATCTACTTTTAGATGTGTTCAGAGACAGGATATCAAAATGTTTGATACTGTAGAAAAGTATCCTTACCATGGCTACTCTGTTTTGAACACCAGATACCATCAAAGTCTCCTGTTCCTCCACATCTTTGTCTTCATGTTTATAAAAAAGTTCAATCCCACTCTTTGCCAGAGAAACAGACAGACTCAGTGTCAGAATCCTTGTCCACCCTTTTTTCCTATGGGTCCCTGGTCGCTATTATTACTTTTCAAAACAGGTCACGCAGATAAATTTCGATTAGAATTTGGAAACATCTCAAATCCGAGACAAGTATAGTTTGAGGTATGTCTGACATTGGTATCTTTAGGGAAAGCTCACTGCCACAGCACAGCGGTCAGCAAACTGCTTGTGTTACTTCTTTGCATGCTGGAAGCAAAGAGCAGTGAGGACAACAATGAAACAAAAATAAAAATAAAGGAGGTTTGTGTAGTATATCGTTGCACTCCGTATTTTCAGTATTAGCAATAACGATAGCACAATTAAGTGTTTACCCTACTATTTCCCCCTTACTCTGCAGAAGTGTTTCACGTCGGACCTTCCGGACACATGTGTCATCTTGAGTTTGAAGACCCTGAGCTCAGCTTTCAGCATCTGCTCGCCCTTCTCCATCGCGCTGATGTCAAAGTAGAAGTGGTGCTGGTCCGCGTGAACTGGAGAAGACCTTTCTTTAGGAACAANCTCGGCCGGGGCCGTGACCGCGCTGCGCTGAGCGCGGCGAGGCGAGTTCGCGGAGCGCCGGACGGGACAAGCGGCTCGGAGGGCCCCGGGGATGGGCGGTCATGCCGCGCCCGGGCCATCAAGGGCTCTTAAAAGGCTCAATGGGGCATCGCAGTGCGCTCGTTCACATCAGAGGGGCCACCGGCCGGCTTTGGCCGCCGGGGGAATGGCCAGGTGTCCGCGAAGAATACCGCACTTGTGAAAGAACTATCCTTTAAATCTAACTATTGTTGTTGGCGGTGGTGGTTCTTTTGTTTTGTTTTACCTCGGAAAAGGCTGTGATTTGGGCATTGCGGAGCCCAGGTGCTGTTTCCTGTCGTTGCAGCGGCAATAAAAAGTACTGTGGGACATGGGCATGACCTCCCAGCCTCCGGAATCCCCGTAAACCTCGGTACCCTTCAGCCTCCGGAATCCCCGCTGGGGCGGGCCCGGGTACTGGGATGGGCTCCCCAGGGCTGCAGGACGGAACCTGCAGTTACCCGAACCTCCAGCTCCGGCCCTACAGCTGCCCGGGGGTAAGGTTTAGGAACAGAGTCCGGGGTTCTGCTATTGCAATGCAGCAAGAGCAGCCAAGCTTCGAAGTAATTCGGGACAGGGGTGGTGGGTATACACATTCTGAAGAGCTATTTTAAGGCTTAAAGAATTCCCAGAGCTTTCAATAATTTGTCTTTTTTCCTACCCACTTTTTGATGAAGAGGATTCCACACCTTCAAAAAAAAAAAAAACCCAACCCCAAACCCAAAAAACTGAAACCCAAATCCCCCAAACAAAC
>WEKX01017053.1:496685-510154 GCA_013390025.1 Pitta sordida | reverse complement strand
AAAAAAAAAAAAACCCAACCCCAAACCCACAAAACTGAGACCCAGATCCCCCAAACAAACCCACCCAAACTCTAAACATCCTGGATACTAGTCCTTTATGAAGTGGTCTGGCAATTACAGAGGAGCCTGATGGTCCCTGCAACAGTACCTGTTCTGCTAGTGCCACACTGCATTCTGTTCTCTTTCCAGCTGGGAAAGCAGTGGGAGGTTGTGGGGCAGGTAGAAATGTCTACTGGCTTCTCTGCTTAGGCACACTATGTTAGACAGGAGTACGTACTTGCACTGAGCAAGCATAGGAAAATAAGGTGGTGACAAAGAGGCTACAACTCCACTTGTTCTCCGATTAGCCATTTGCAAAAAGTAAGGATCCTTCTCGATGCTCTGGAAGTTTCGTATCGATTGTTCAAACAGCTCTGACATAGGAAGCACACACCTTTTGCTGCTCCAATGCTGAAGTACCTTGGCACTTCACTAATGGAGGAAAATGAGAAGCAGTGATGGGTTAATCAGAACAGTTTAAAGAGAACTGTTGCTGCACATAAAGGTTCAGCCAACCTTGACCCTCAAAACTCTCCAGTTGTCTTCTAGAGGCTGTAGGCGTCTAGACTCATGGATAACAACAGTGCTGGATGAAATACTTAATATCCATTCAGCTACCTGCCTGAGATGATGGGAAGAGACTAGGAAGATATGAAGAATCATCTCTAGACTGTTTTTCAGTCATCCTAAAAGGTTCGCTTCCACTTCACTGCCTCTTCACGTGCTTATCCTCACAAACCCTACCCTGCACTTGGGTCTCTTAATTTACTTGCAGTATCCTCCCTCGGCATATACCTTCATTTTTCCTCTCATGGTGCTGCTTCCAGACATTAATGCCTCAAAACACATAGCTAGTTCCCAAACAACTTTAAGTCTGCCCTAGAGGCAAAGATTTATGAAAAAAAATCCTCTCTTTAATATAGGCTGGGACCACAAACAATGAATGCCTCACTCATAGTGCAAGTGCAGAAATTCTAGCATATAGTTAGCCAAACGTAACCCACTGAGTGCTGTGTTCTTTTATTTTCATATTTCTGATTAGGCAAACAACATAATGAAAGCCTCTCTCCCTATTCTTTCTTAAGACTGCATGACTCACCACTTATGTAAGCCTTATGCAGGAGCTGGTCATAGCTCCTCTGGTGATACTATGTGCTGGTTTGCAATGAGTCCAAGGCTTCAACCTCCCTGTTCTGTACAATAAAAATAGGTTCTCTCAACTTCCATGTTGTATTGTGGCTTTGGGACCCCAGGAAAAGCTGGGAATCTGTAGGGAACTATGATAGTTAACTTAAAAATTTGGGTGGATTCTCTAGAGTTCAGCATTAGCATTGCTTTCCCTTCTTTCTCAAATGACTGGATAAGCTGCTTGTAGGCTCTGAAGCATTTACAATCATCTGGCTTTCAGGTGTAACTTATGGGTAAGAATGGTGGGATTTATTATATGGCCTGCCACATCCTCTTTGATGGCATTGTAATTACTATGGAATGGCAATATGTATTGAAAAAGCATGGTTGTTGCATGGTATCATCAGTGGGCAGAACAAAATTTACTTAGGAGCCTTCACTGTGTATTTTAGAACCTTAGCAAGTTTAGACTTAAAGGCAACCCCATCCCTGCCATTTAGAAATGAAGAACTCAGCTCAGAATATACCCTCCTTTCTCTCACTAGTTTCACATTAGCAAAAACAGTTAAGAACTAGTGGGTAGAGCAGGCTGGAAATTGCTTCTTTCTCAACACAGTTGGTTGACACTTCTTATGTTTTCTGTGCAGGTTCTGTAATTTGTAGTTTAGTAACTCACAACATACCTATTCTTTTTGGGAAGAAAAATTAGTTTTCTGCTCCCTGCATGCAGGAGTGATGCACTGCAGTCTTGCCTGCATTTTTCAGGCAGGGAACAAGAACACAAGGTGTTTCACTCACTTAATAGCAGCTGTTTTAGATCCATTTAAAAAAGAAAAGTCAAATGGCCCTTGTGTGAAAGATGTCAGACTGCTCTTTAATTTCAATAGCAGAGGCAGCAAAACCAGGGCCACCAACAAAAGTTGCGAATTACTATGGAAAACTTCATCTTCTGTCTGAGCTGAAGGCACAGGGCTGTACCACATCAGCGATACTGTGTGAAATGGGAGTAGTGACATCACCTCAGAGCCTAGAATAGCAATCCCTTGAGGGCTGGGTAGATGGAGAGCCACTGAGTTAGTAAGCATATATTCAGCATTTAGCCTGAATGTTTGAGCAGGGAAATTATAAATGGCCCTAAGTAGCAGAGTGTTTTTACCATGTATCTAATATATAAATACCTCTCCCAGAGGAGGTAAACTCCCAAGTGCAGACTTGCTAGCACATCCTGACTCCTAGACATGTACCCTATGCAAGCCCTTAAAAAACTGAACCCTCAGCAATATTCTATGATAGTTTTGTGTAAATTGGAGTTGCTGAATTAATAATCTATACAATAAGATGCCATATTACCTGTGTTTTTCCAACCAGGACTTTTTTGTACTACACTATAATTTCCTGAAGCATTTTTGAAGAACCTGAAAGATGTATTACCTCCCCCAGATAACTGTATCCATCAGACTGAGAAGCCAATGCAGCAGGCATTATAGTGATGCATCTGAAGTCACCCAGAAGTTTATAGCAGGAGAATCCAGACATCGCTGCTTCTAAAAGACCAAACAAGTACTTTATTCTACATTTTAAATCATCCCAGTGCCTATGTTACCTAACTTAAAGCATGAGGAAAAATCAGGAAAGAATTAAGTAATTTCTTGGCCAATACCTTGGGAGTACGCCGAATTTGGATACATTTGCTGCAGGGCTTCTTCATATTTTTTCTTTTTTTCACCATCTTTATGTATCACTCGAGAAAGCAGAGCCACTATGCGCACAAGAAACACTCTATCATCCTTCCTTGCTGAATCACTGGGATACAGCTGTTCCTCAACACTTTCTCCACCCACGAGAGAAAACTGCCCAAGCTGTAATTACTACATTTTACATAGGAATCACAGCAATATGCAAAAAGAATCCAAGTCAGATACTATCCTACCAGTTTAAGTATTCATTTACTCTGTTCCTTCTTTTAAAAATAAAATTATTTTATGTTGGAGAAAAAGAAAAGAACAAGCATTAGTCAAATTACTGTTTTCTCTAAGACTGTTTTTAGCCAAGTTTAGCGATCGTGGAGTCAAAAGCAAAGCTGACCTTATGACTTGAGTACAACTGTCTACAGGCATCTGTCATCTGAAGCCAAAACTTGCAGATGTAAAAGCCCCCTATAGCTTTACTGGGGAAGATCTGCAGGACTCAATTCTCCACACAGATCAGCCCTTTCAGAAGGGGCTGAGCCACAAAGTGAAGTTAGGAATTTAAAAATACTCCTCTTCATTTTTAATCACCATTTCTATCAATCTATCCATTCAGCATCTTACTCACATTTCTCTTGTGCTGAGTCATTACAGTCTAGAATAGTCAAAGGGCTACAGCCTTTAGCAGACTCTCTTTTCTCTAGGTCAGAATTTAGTTCTTACACCAGAGATGTGTGGGTTGGCTGTACATCTTAAGTAAAAGGATGAACCCAGGAGAATAAATACCTGGAATAATGTAAAAGGAGGATGGGATGAGGGAAGGGGAAGAATAACATTTAAATAAGCGAGATAGGTTTTTTTACCTCCACATTTACAAACATGGTTTGAACCCTGAAGGAACAATTATGGTAAATTTCAACTTCAGGTGTTGAAATATTAATGGAGCATGTTTTACCCAACCAGTATACGCTGTCCCCATAACCGCCTACAGAACAATCACTTTTTGCTGTTTATCTTTCTAGAATGTTGTTGAACTTCATTTGTCTGCTCAGCTGTGTGGTTGATAGGCCACATCACCTACACCAACATGACGTTTTTGGAGTAGTATGGTGCTCGGGTTTTAGCATCTTTACAGGAAAGATTTTCAGTAGGTTCCTTGTGGTATGCTTTTTTTTATTTCAAGATTATACTCATTGTTCCATGTTGAAATGTCTTTCCTTAGTAAGATTTAGTGGTTTCTCCCAACCTGATTCCTAAAATATCTGTATTGTGATTGTTATTTGTCCCCTTTTTACCTGAGATAAGAAAACAAAATATAAACCACAAGTGTTCCCCATGAGTGATTTTTGGAATCATGCACAAATAAAATAACTACCAACTACAGTATTCAGTACTTTGAAACTGAGACATCTAAAATATAAAATTTGTTTGACTATACAATATTGTTAGTTTGAAATTGCTTAAGACATTTTGAATGGAATTCACTTTACACAGGTGAAGCTAAAAAAAAATCAGATAATACTTTATGGAATAAAAGTAGGATTATTCTGGAAATAAGTCTTCTACTTTAAAATGCATTGTAGCTATATTCCAGAAAAAACTTTTACCTATAAATCAGCCTGCAAACCTTTAATCACATATGCTTTTAACTAAGTACTTATAAATTTTGAATATTATACTAATCCAGTCTTTTAAACATTTTAAACAAATGCTAGTACTGGAAAAATCTAGTTCCTAGGTTGCATAATTTGAAATTGTATGAAAAATGGAAATATAATTAAAACCAATATGAATCATTTGGTCAGTGCTACACCATACAGGAAAAGATGGCCCCTCACCACCACTGCTCCTGTGCTCAAGGACTTCTGGAACACACTTTTGTTTTTCATTTTTTATTAAGTCCATAAAAACCAAGGATTTATAAAAAGTACATGCAAATCTATTTACATTAACAGATCATCGAGAAGCTGCAAACTCTCCTTAGTACAGGAATTATGTCCTTAAGATTTTGAGTAGTAAATAAAACAGGACACTAAAACTTAACAGATAAGGTGACAACAGCAGCTTTGCTGACTGTTGAATTCCTGGTTTTTCTTGAGGCAAGTAGAGAGGCAGGGGGACATGACACCCAAAATAATTCAAATTCCCTATAGCTTTGAAAAGAACTGAAAAATTGGTTTGTTTTTACTCTTTTTCTAATCCATTTCAAGTCATATCAATGGATCTACAGCCTACTTACAACTTTCTCTTAAAAGAGGGAATGCAAGTGAATATAAACAGGATCAGAAAAGTATTTGGAAAAGGTGCAAAAGTCCCACCTTCAAGGACAACTAGGAAAACAAAGATTCTTGAATTGTCTGCCTGGTCCAACTCCAGCCTCTGAAAGCCAATTGATCAGTTATCCAAAAAGTGAGGCACCACTTCGTGCAAATCTCTACAGATCTTTTATCACTGAGCAATAACAAGAGGAAAAGCCATTGGAAGTCTCTTAAATGTTTTTTTTTTTACAAGAAGAAAATAACAGAAATCACAGAAATCACAGAATATCCTGAGTTGGAAGGGACCCACAAGGATCACAGAATCACAGAATCACAGAATCACAGAAAATTATGAGTTGGAAGGGACCCACAAGGATCACAGAATCACAGAATCACAGAATCACAGAAAATTATGAGTTGGAAGGGACCCACAAGGATCACAGAATCACAGAATCACAGAATCACAGAAAATTATGAGTTGGAAGGGACCCACAAGGATCACAGAATCACAGAATCACAGAATCACAGAAAATTATGAGTTGGAAGGGACCCACAAGGATCACAGAATCACAGAATCACAGAATCACAGAAAATTATGAGTTGGAAGGGACCCACAAGGATCACAGAATCACAGAATCACAGAATCACAGAAAATTATGAGTTGGAAGGGACCCACAAGGATCACAGAATCACAGAATCACAGAATCACAGAAAATTATGAGTTGGAAGGGACCCACAAGGATCACAGAATCACAGAATCACAGAATCACAGAAAATTATGAGTTGGAAGGGACCCACAAGGATCACAGAATCACAGAATCACAGAATCACAGAAAATTATGAGTTGGAAGGGACCCACAAGGATCACAGAATCACAGAATCACAGAATCACAGAAAATTATGAGTTGGAAGGGACCCACAAGGATCACAGAATCACAGAATCACAGAATCACAGAAAATTATGAGTTGGAAGGGACCCACAAGGATCATCGAGTCCAACTCTTAACAGTGTCTCCCTGGCAGGAATCAAACCCGGGTCTCCCACACACCAGGTGGGGACACTTACCACTGTACTAAAGTGGATTTCAACAGTTTGTATTCTTGCATCACCATTCATCTTTCAATATTTGTTCTTTCACTTGAAATAAACAAGATAACTTCACATAAGCAAAAAACTAAAAGTAGATTAGCTTTCCCTTTTCTTAATAGCTTAGGCAAAATTAACTGTTCCTAGTTTAAGCTATACAGTAATTTAATGCTGCTGCAACAATGTGGTTTTCTTCACAAAATCTATCCATTTTTCCCACCTTAAAATATCCTTGTGTAGCACACAAGTACCTTGAAGACAGATCAGATGTCATACTCAGACTTGCTAGAAATGATCCAATCCTTCCTTTCTTGGAAGAAAAATGGGTATTGGAACTTCTCCAATTGTCAAGAAGTTTGAGACTTTTCCTAGCTACAGAAGAGCTATAACCTGTAACTTGTGTACTTCTGTCTCAAAGTAACTACCTTTAGTAAAATACAGTGACACCATCCTGCCTCTGACCAACTAACCCCAGTCTGTGTCAAGGTATAAAATCTGAAGTGCAAGGAGGGAACTGCAGTTTTGAACATAAGTCACAGTGAAACGCATGAACATTTAATGAGACTTCAATTATGAGACCACAACCTCTCACAAACATAACAATTACTGTCACCTTACCAAACACTGTACCAAGCACTTGTCAGTGGTGAGTGGGATTGTAACTGAACTGCTGATTATGGTGTAAGAGGGTGTTCTCAAACTTAGTTTCCCATAATTATCAATTGCCAGTTAACTCAATATCCTGCCAAGCTTCCCATTTTTTTATGATTAAACTTTCATGGCAGCAGAATTATTTTCCAAGTCAGTTAGTGATATACTGCATATGTTACATCCTGGCAACAACTGGAGCACCAACATAAAACCAAAATTATCACTAGTGATGAAAGTATCATACAATGATTCTGATGCACTTATCAATACAACTGAATCCCTCATGACAGACTACTGTCATCTCTCCCCTCTTTTTTTAATGGTACACTGTGTGCCCCGTGACAATTCAAGTAACAAATAGGAAATCAAAGAAGAAGTTTCCTGGAATTTCACAGAAATCAAAGTCTTACAACTCATGGTAACATCCATGGTTCTTACTGTAATAAAGTCAGTATATATTCTTAATCCTACTTATATTTTCTTTTAAAGAAAAGGTGCTGATATTTTGTACTGATTCATCTATGAGGTAGATGGCACTTTCATATAAATAGTGTAAATCAGAAATTAAGTTAGCTTTAAGCCTACAACAAGTCCTGCACTACTGACCATTCAAGGCATTAATTCAGTCATACTACATACAAAATACTTCTCAAATTTAGAAGTTAAACATTAAGTCTTTAGAGGAGAACGGTGGCCAAGCGGACAGAGAGATGCCTTCACTTGTCAAAGGTCATCGGAATTCTGGCTTTAGCCTCCAGACCCCTTCACCGTTTGGGCTCCTATGGAAGGTGCAGATATTGCGGAGAAGTTCTCTAAAGACGCAGGAGCGCGCCGCAGGCAGTTTGGACTCGAATTCCTGCAGTAATTCCTGAGTGCTGGCCTCACCGTCCACGTGGGCCTGGAACGCTATGAAGTTGCGTAAATCCACAAGCAGTTCATCGTATTCTGTTGAACCCTGGACTGGGGTGGGTGCTGGCTGATGATTCTCATCTCCCTCATTCCTGGTTTGTTGTGGTGAAACAAAGTGGTTTCTTGCCCTCATATTAGCTAACAAAGATGAAGAGTCTAGAGCACTAGAAGATGATTCTCCAGATTTTCCATCAAAGTACTCATTGGAACTACACTTCTTTGTATTTTGTTTCTTCATTGTATCTGCATCCTGCAAATAAACATACAGACTTACGGAGAAAGCTGTATTTTGAGATCCACAAAATCCGTTAAATAAAATCTGCCTGTTGTGTAGATTTAAACAACAAACATGATAACTCAGAACATAGTAATCTGAAATACACAATAAAGAGCTGATATATCCTGGTCTCAAATTCAGAACTTAGAAAGTGAAAGAAAAGCATTGCTGGTCTTAAGATGGATAACTAGACTGTGGTGCAATTTGTGACTGCTCTATCCAATTAGACTTCATTAAAACATGAAAAATCAAACTCAAGTCTGATAAAAATTCTAGAATTCTACATAATCATATAGCTGTGTGTATGAGACATCTACAGTATAACTCAGATTTGTTGCATAAATCATAACATTTCCCATATATCAGCTATTAAAACAAAAATCTTACCTTGTGCTTCTTCGCGGGCGATGCACAAGTGGAATGTGAAGAAAGCAGCAGGGAGTTTCTTTTTTGACCAAACCGACTCCTAAAAACCCAGAAAAGAATGAAGTCCATCAAACATCCTTCTCAAAATAACAAGTGTAGTCTTTCCAAAGACAGACTGCATTTGAATTTTAGAGTTCTCAAGAGCTCTCTGCTAAGTCTTCTTTTCTACTGTGCAACAATAATGCTTCCTTTGTACTTCAGAATGGACTACCTTGGCCTGTAATGTGCCTTCATCTCTATATTAAATATAAAACATGAACAGCACTTTGACACGTTACTGCAAGTATCAAGTACAAAAAAGTTAAATCCTTAACATCCTAAGTAACTCTTCTCTTTTTGGAAAAGCAGCATGAGAACTGAACTTACTTTATTCCTGGTGGTGCACCAGAAAGACCACTTGTGCCTGTCCAGGTTGGCACGCCAGAAGCGGCTCCTAAACATTGCTGACGAGAGATTTTTAAGGCTCTCAAGGCATCCTGGGCCACTCTGCTTGCTTCTGCTTCCTCCAGCACATGATCTACACTGGAAGCTTCCATAATGGCATCGTGCTTCATAACACTGTGTACCCCTAAAAACCACAAGATACAAAAGGTGAAGGCAGACATCTCCTAATTTCCATGAAAATCAAAGACTTAAAAAGTAAGTCAATGCCACAATCACATTTTTCCTTTTTCAGGTTGATTATGCATATTAAGCACTTTAGTACAGTAATTTCTAAAGAGAGAACCCCCTTCTATCTCAGTTAAGTAATCAATCTGACAGCAAATCACTGCTGGTGTGCTGATGAGGTCATTATTCACAACAGACCTGGCAATTATGTGGGTAAATTGATCATTTCCGTTGTTATGGACAGGACAGATAGAAGTGAACCCCTCGTGTAAATGAAGGTTGATTACATTCTTATTTCCAGGAGAGACACTGCATTACTTCTATATCCAGAAGTGCAGATCTATCTGAACTGTTTGTGCCAATGTAATTAGCTTATTCATTACCACAGCATTTTAAGATTTCACTACAGTAACAGAAAAAACATGTTTTGTATTGTAGCTCTAACCATCAGAGCAACAGAAGTGCTCTTTCCCTCACTTGCATAGGTTTTATATGCCTCTCTTTAAATAGTGTGCAGCCAAACAAGAACTGTTACCTGATTTTTTGAAAAGTTTCCGCAAGACATAATCATCATTTTTCTTTGAGTCTTCCTCCTTCTCTTCACCGTTCTCCCTTCTGTATTGCTTTTGTTTCACGAGATGAGGAATTCGCCTTCCTTCAAATTTGGCGTCTTTGTGATGTTTCTTCTTAAACTTAACTTTTTGGCTCTCATGTGAGAGCATATCCACACTGTGCTTTATTTTTGAGATACATTTATAGTGATTATTATCTGACTGTCCATCTTCAGCTTTAGCATCCTGCTTTTCCCAGGAGCCACCTGCGTCACGAGTAAGGCTAAAATCTGCCTTGGCATTTCCATTAGCTGCTCCATGTACTTCATCACTCACCACAGCACTTGGACATTTGGCATTCTCTGAAGACCCTGCATCATGTGGCAACAACTGGGGCATAGATTTATCATCACTTTCCAAGCATTCCTCTTTGCTTTTATTCAATGAATTTGTATCAGCAGTAGCTCGTGCATTATCTTTGGCAAAGCTATTTTGGTCAAAGGATTCCAAATTTCCTTTGGTTTCCTCACTTGTCTCTATTGCTTTAGAAGAAGAATCCTTCCGGTGTATTGTTGACTTGCTCTTTTTGTGTGAGCTGCTTTCTGAAAGATGGAGATCATGTTTAGAAGTACCATTACCAGATGGCTGTGGCACTTGAACATCTGAACCAGTACCTGAAAGATGAATGAAATTAGCATCCATTCAACAGACACTTAAAACATTTTCTCTTCTAAACAAATAAAAAACCCCCATGTACCTGCAAAAATTGCACTTGTTTCTGTTCCCTGAGACACATCTGGGCTGTTCAGAGTAAAAAGTTCATAAAGGTCATTGGATTTGAAGAAGCGGTTCTGTTTAGGGTCCTTCAGCACTCTGTTTGTTAAAAACTGTTTGAAGATTTGTCTAAAAAAAACAAAAACAAAGTACTTTGTGCATGAAACAGTGTCTAGCTATGTTTAAGTACTGAATACAATACTTAAACAGAAAACTGTATAAGCACAAACGTTACCCTGCAGAACAATTAAGCAGTGGGAAGATGATGTTAGTTTCCAAAACAATCTTGAGTTAGTAACTTTCAAACAACTGAGTAAATTGTTAAACACAGGGATTTATTATTTTGCAACAACCTCATAACACAACAGGTAACTACCATCCTGAGATGTCCTACCAGGCATCCCTTAAATAAGCAGTAAATAACTTCACATTAAAATTGAAAAGCTTAAGTTACAATAAAACTATCAGAAAGCTGCTGAAAGAAAAACAAGAGCTTGTTAAAATGACAATACTTTGCAGGTTCAATTGATTGGAAAAACCAAAAGCAGCAGAGTAACTCAGTCTGATCGTGATGGCTGGATGACAGTCAATGAAAAAGGAAATCAGACTTGTGGTTATGAGGAAGGGAAAAAGAGAGCGCACCTGCGGAGCACCAAAACGAGTAAAGCTGTGGGAGAACTAAGCTGCAAAAAGTCTGCTGGTATTGATAAAACTACCTCTATACCATATTTGTACTACACAGTGCCTACAGCACAAGCTATTTTTCCCTACCAAAAATACATCCCTAAAAAAAACTGGAAATCAGCTCCCTAGAAATGTTTTCATCACTGTTTTGGCTCTATGAGCATTAAGGAGGGAAACTATTTTTAAATCCAGTTGTTGAAAACTAAGTTTAAACATAGGTGCCAAGCACTGCACTGTATCCCCCAGAAGTTGCAAAAGTTTTTAAGGATTTTCTGAGCTTCATAGCTTCCTCCAGTGATGATCACATATTTGCAGGGAAGAAAATACAGGAAAAGAGAAGAGATAACTGCTTGAAGCTCATGGTCCATTGCACTGTTCTGGAAATAAAATTAATTTCTCATGGCTGTCCTGACCCTCAGAGTCCAATTCCTTGATGTGGCCAGTGCTGTTCAGACAGAAGTATGCCAGAGGGATGCAAGCCAACCAACAGTGGATGCTTTGTGTCCATGTAGCAAAATAGATTAAAAAAAGCATTCAGTAAGTGCAAGCATTTCATTATTTAGAGCTTTTCATTCATCTGAGTTTTTCAAGAGGATGTTTCAGTTCTGAAGAGTAATGCCTAGACAGAGGATTCCCATGAACATTCATTTGGAATTCATGTGAGTGAAGCAAACTACATACTGAGAAAGATGAATGGGAAAACAAACCCAAAAGATTTAATTGATTTAAAAACACAAGCACTTTAAAGGCTTTAGCTACATTTTGGAATAAATAACATGAATATGACTGGTGGTTATTGAGATTTAAGTCTTTCACTTTGGAATGATTTGGGAATACAATCAAATTGGGTTTGCAGAGTAGTAAATGGATGTATGTACCACATACATCTTGATATATCCCAGGGAGAATATAAAGAATTTGTTCATTTCAATTTGCATTTCAGACTTGTTGAGTCATGTTTTGAGTAGGGTGCTAATTTTTTTTGTCTATGCCTCATACTCTCTTTTACAGTGAATTCTGGATGTGCTGGACATGGCTGCTGGAACAGACTGACAAGGTACATTTAACAGGCGGATCTTGGAGCTGGAGAGGGAGCAGCACAGCCCTGCAACTGGGAGTCTAATACCAGAAAAAGGCCCATTTCTCAGCATTCCCATGTGCCCATCATGACCAAGACTGAGGGTTACAAGCCATATGAACACATGCACAAGTATGACACTATTACAAATGTTTTCCTGAGCATGCAGCTGCATCCAAGAAGTCATTCTGACTGACCTGTGATATATCTTCTCTTCAATAGTGCCTGCAGTGAGAAGCCTATACACAGTCACCTCTCTCTTTTGGCCTATTCTCCAAGCACGTTCCCGAGCCTAGAACACAAAAGGTTTGGTTGCCAGACATTAGCCTCTTAAACACAAGTCTAACAGAGTGTTAATGATAACATTGTTTTAAACTTAATTTGGATATTTGGCATAGTTCAAGAAATGGTATTTCTACAGCATTAGGACGACTAACTCAGCAGGAGATGAAAAAGATTTAGAAAGTTTACATATGTAAGAACACAAGTCTCCAATTGTACCAAGAAATCACCAATAAATAATGTTAAAATTTGAACTTGGATGAAGAATATGTAGCTTATATAAACTTATTCCAGAAGGGGTCTATTTCACAATACAGATTTAATATCTCTTTCCTTTGAACTTTTCTTCTTTTTCTTAGCTGAAAGATTTCCTACACACATCTTGAAGCAACCACTAATACAGACCACTCTACAGTTTCAGATTTCAGAGCTATGTAGTAGGACTCCATCAAAAGGTTTTTTCTTCTCAAGCACGTCAGTACCACGTACAGCTACAGGTTCTGACAAACCAGAGTCTCATCACACCCTGAGATAAAGAATGACTTCTAACAATATTGTGTTAGAGCAGCATTCAGAGGACATAGTTACATATCATTACCTAGTGACAAAGCCAAGCTGAGCAACACTTGTTCCCTTTTTCTTACCCTGCACTGTTACCATGAACAGTTGCATCTGTTCAAAAGCTTGCATTGCTCTACTCTCCCTTCAGAAACATCTGGTCTGCTTATTTATTTATATTAAAAACACAGTGCATTTGAACTGTTTGACTGCACTGTAAACAGACTACAAGAACCAACAGTATTGAAGAGTGGTCAGGTGTAACAGCATAAAGGGGATGTGGTGGGAACCACTTAAATGGGCTTTGCCACAGAAATAATCATAACGTGGAACTGCACCCTAAGCAACCATTGCTGGGAACAGTAAATTCGGAAACAGCTACATAGTGCTCTACCACTATTGGAGGAGATAAATGTAATTTCATCTTCAGATTTATTTCAACTTAACTGGTAAATGGAATATAATAAATC
>WEKX01017053.1:270842-496654 GCA_013390025.1 Pitta sordida | reverse complement strand
CCTGTGTGTCTACACTGGGATTCCAGTCAGGATCATAAATAATAACCCTGTCAGCACCAACCAAGTTAACTCCAATGCCACCAACACGAGTTGTTAGAAGAAAAATAAATATGGATTTGTCCTATAACAGAAGAAAGAATTTGCTAAAGCAAAAAATACCGAAATGCAACATTAAAAAAAAATTATTCCTGTCTTTTATTACCAGTATTACTTACAAACACACAAAGGAAGTCAAGAGAAGAATACATTTCCTTGTTCATGTATTATCTATTTTAACAGATAAAAGTAGTCTAATCTAAATTTCTTTTACTATTGTGCTATAAAATTTCTTTTCCCCCTTCTCGACTGTTTTTTTTCCTTAGCAGAAAACCCAACTTAAGTGTGAAATCAGTGATGACTTTTTATCTCTCTAAGAAAGTGGTTTGTTTCACTTGACAGAACTTCCCAGTTTTGTGTTGCAAACCTGAAGTAGTGTATTTAAAAACCGATGAAAAAGGAATGCAAGAACTCAACCACACTCACTGACAGGCATTTGTATGTGTGTGACAAAACATCTCACCTCATTATATTTTGTTACAAGAGGCTGTCTGGAAGCGACTGCTGTGGTGCCATCCATCCTGAGGTAGGAATAGTTTCTGTGTCTCACAAAGACTTCAAGTATCTGCATCATCTGTTGTGATGGAAAAAATTTAATGAAATCCAGCCATGAAGACTGAGCAACTTTCTGATTAAGCCATAAGAATTTCTGGTCCAAACGGCAGTGTCAATCAAACAAACAGGATGACAACCACAAACTTGTGAACCTCAAATGAACAGAAAATTAAGAGTGATTGGGGAAAAACCCCAATTATTTCACTGCTGAATGCACATGTGGAATGCTTGAGCTTGGCCTGGAAAGTCCAGGGCCATAGTCTCAAGACAACCAGACAAATATATGTTGTGGCTTTCCAAGGGATTCCAGAGAAACCTGATAAAATTATGAATATGCAGGGAAAACAAATGAAGGTCACTGTCTCTGCTACTGGCCCAAAGTACACCACTCTGAGGATCAGACGGGCACATGCACAACCCAGAAACTGACTCCCAATTCTATCCTGAAACCACACAATAGGGACAGCCTGGTAATATTATGGGTACAGCTGATACAAGCTTTGACGCAGTACACGGAAACTGAGCAACACTGCCACAACACTGTCATTCCAGTAAGGTTTACTGAGCTTGAGAACTGGTCTCCAACTATTCCAGACAATAGTAATTCCAGTAATTTTTTTCAATAAGGTCTTAAGTTTCGGAGAAGGACACTGCAAAAAATGGTTCTAATTACAAGTCTTGTTGGAATACACACTTTAAAAAAGTTTTAGTAATACATGTTGTAACTAAAACTACATCTTACCTGTCTTGACTGAGTAAAAAACAACACTCTGTGACCTTGCTTGTGCCATATTTTCAGCAAGGATTCTACCACTATCATTTTTCCAGAACGTTTCCAATATCCAAACTGATTTGATTCCTCCACTTCAGGATCTGGTACACACTTTGAAATGCTGGGACTATCAGCGACAAAGTCAGGGTGGTTACAAATCTTCCTTAAAGTTGATAGTCCTAAGAGAATCTAAAGAATACATGAGAAAAATATTTTTATTTTCATGACAAATACTTGTATCTATATGGGTTATGGTTGAGAAAAATAAACAGCAATGGATTCATCCAGTCATCATAAATAAATTTGTTTTTAGTAGTGGTTTGCTCTTTAGGGAAGTTAATGGATATTTGTTTCGTGGAAAATTTCAGGAAATATCAGTACAAGAGAAGGTCAATGAAATATGTAACATTTCTGAGGGGAAAAAAGGGAGCTATCTACAAAAGCAGAAGAGAGATCAGTGTGCTTGCTTCCCTTTCTGTTCAGAATCCAGCTAGAAGCATGTGAAGGTCAGTTCATGACTTTATCCATCTAACTCTACCTGTCACTATCCTTAATTAAAACTCACCTGCATGTCTCCATTGAGGATCTGATAAACTTCTTTAGAGTTGATGTAATTTTGATAGATTTGACGCTGCTCCTCTGTCAAACGGCAAAAGAGGACCTACAAAACAAACTAAACACTCAAGTCTGACCTGCGTGAATTTTAAGACTTTAGACTGTGCTACAATGAAACTTTACAGATGTCTGACATACTGACATTCTAAGTTAAAATATACTGCACAGAAATAATTAGAAATAAAAAAATACACTTTTTAGAAAGTGAAGATTATAATTAAGGTGATTTTCACAACTTTTTATGTGGTCTTTGTTATGTTTTCCCCTCAAATAGCTCTAGTTTTGGAAGTGTGTCATTTTCCATGTGCAACATTAGCATTCTCTCAAAGCTATGTTTACAGGAAATGCTTCCATTGTGTGCCTGTAACATCCCTTACAACTTGCAAATCCTTACTACCTCATGGGAAGGTTAGCACATGTGATCTGTCCTGTCATTAGACATTGAGTGTGAGCATATAATGATTTTTCAGATGCTTTGATGGGCTAAAATGGAACAAAATCACTTCCTTGCATTCTGCAAGGCTCCCAACATTATGCCGTAAGCCAAACTGATAAACGGTATCAGTCACAGTGCCCTGTGACTGACAAGAACAAAAATCAAATTAGTTTATGATCACATTCTTTAAAGTATTCTTAAGTATATAGAAATTAAAGAATTGATTACAAAAGATTGTTAAACCCCACAGCAGAAGCTGAGTATGGTTTCCTTGTTTATTTATGTACCTTTCAGCACTGTCTTACAGAGAGTAGCACATCAATTTTCCTTTTAGAGGGAGGAGACAGGAAAAGAATAAGGAGAAAACATGAAAGCCTGAAGCACTTAAAACCTGAGTGGCAGAAGAGTAATAATTACAAGTGAGTATTTGTAGGAATTTCAGTTAACTGATACTTTTAATCTCCTCTATTTTGAATCAAAATGTTTCCTAAAAAAATATTCCACCTTGTAGTAAAGCAAACAAGTTTTACATCAACTGGCTAATATTTTGGAAATTTATTAGTATGCACAGGCCAGCTAGTTCCAATATGAACAATGGTCATTAAGCATTTCTCTATTATTTGCTGCCTAGATTTATCTTTTTACAGCAGGA
Source organism: Pitta sordida (assembly GCA_013390025.1). Lineage (NCBI taxonomy): Eukaryota > Metazoa > Chordata > Aves > Passeriformes > Pittidae > Pitta > Pitta sordida. Next base: position 493,528 of record WEKX01017053.1, on the reverse strand, counting down.
GGCAATGCAAAAGTGTTTCCTGTTGTAAAAAAGGACACAAACAGACAAGTCACTTCTATGCACCTCAGATCTCAGAGGGCATTAAGCAGATCTGACTACACTTCATCTATCCTTTGATTTTTAGGTGAGTGTACCCATACAGACCCTGCAAGGCTGTGACTATTTAAAACAATGATGAAAATAACACGAATCTTGAAAGACCTAAATCTTATCTTTAGTTAAAACAACATTTCATCTGCATTTAGTACAAACTATTTCCAAATGACCAAGAAAGATTGAATTTTGGGGAAGGAGAGGACTTGGTTCTAGTAATGGAGATAGGTAAACCTGTTCATTTTTATCTGGAAGTGAAAGGCTCATTTTTACATCAGCCTTCATTCTTCGCAGCAAGTAGGGGTTTATGGTGTCCCGTAACACACAGGCACATTTGTATGCAGTTTTCACCTTAAAAAAAGGAAGAAAAAAGCATAAGTGTTGTCTTGATTCTTGATACTAATTTTAGCAAAATTCTGTAATTAGGGTTAGAAAAATACTAATGAAATTAGATGGTTTACATTTTACAAGGATCTATTAAAAACAATAAGAATTGCAATAAAATTCCTGTTAGCAACAATAAAGTTGAGCAAGTCTTCACCAGATACCACAGATTCGTCTTTAAAAAGAGACCAGAAATGAGATATTTCATTAGAAACCAAAGAAAGGAGTATAAATTTGCACAAAACCAAAATCCTCATGAAAAAGTGCTAATACACATATTAAAGATCAAAAAACAAGCCTGCAGCAATGGTGGTTACAAGGCAGTAAGTGAGGATTAGTGCTCACTCGAGACTATTAAAAAAATCGGTACCAGAAAATCCCCACAATCACAGAACTAAAGGTCATTCTGGCCTTAAATGGAGCATATGGTTCTATAATGGGTAATGGATGTGTGAGATGGGTATTAACTGTACATAATGCCTAAAAATACCTTAATTTCTCTTAAAGCAAAAGAATTAATATAATAAATTATTTATATGCATAAAGCCCAAATTCAAAGTCCAATTTAGTAAATTACTAAAATTTAGACAAGGGAAGTACCTAAACACAAAAACACCTCCAAAACTTTAGAAATGCATGTGTGCATTACAAAGAGTAACACTTTATTAGCATATATACAAAACTTAGTCTCCGGGTTATGATGCTGACTATTTATAATCTAATTTGAAAAATATTCTCAGTCAATATGGAGAACCGTAACTACAAAGATCAAGACATACTTACTCAAAATAATTTTCCAAATAATTTTGTGATTTCAAAATTAGTTTATTTACTTTCAGACTTCCAACATCTACTTTAGCTTTTTAAAATAAAAATAGTTTTAAGTTTTAATTTAAGGATTCCTCTTATTGCGTAGTTTCCAAAGCTTGATATCAAACAGGAAAATTCTATTTAAGTACATCAACACAAGATCAGTCACCTTATTTCATATCAAAGAATATTTCTAATGACTCAGACTTCAAGAAAATCCTGTGTATAAGCACACACATGCAACACACAGGATGAAGTACAGTCAGTTTAGAAACAGCGTGACACTTTCCTTCAAGCGAAGTGGTATTTTTGACGCATTTACCTGGACAGGAGAGGCATTGCAGTATCCTCCCATGGTTATCGGGACAGAAAACTGCTCCATGAACACAGGCAATGTTCCCAATTTTCCTGGGAATATAAAGTCAAAGAGGGACCAGAGCTCCTTTAGGTTATTTTGCATGGGGGAGCCAGACAAGATGATTCGATGGGGTGTGCGGAACTATTAATAAAAACCACAAAATCAAGAGAAAGTTATTTTCGTGGTTCATGGTGTAATCTGCCAACTTCCTCAGATGATATTCAATTTCAGCATCAATGAATTCTCATGTTAAATATGTCACCTCATATTTGTGAAAAAAATTAGCTTTCTGCAATACACTGCCCATAAACGGTTAGCAGAGAATTTACACCAGCTATCTGACATTTAACCCTAATGGTAAATTACTACGCAACTTAAAATTTCTGATTTTTTTCTCTACCATACTTCTGTAAGTTTACTCCTGTAAATTAATAAAAATGCTAAGTAAATTAAATACTCAAATACAGACCTTTGTGATATATGATCAAACACATATTTTTATGATAGGCTATTAAATTTTGGAACCTCCCCGCAGAGGACTTAAATTTATTTTTTCTAAAATACCTGCTTGCATGCAAGCGTGACTGCAGCATTTGGATTTCGGATTTTGTGACCCTCATCCAGAATCACATAATGCCAATCGTATGTGTGGATGTTATCCAGCATCAGTCGAATGTAGGAGTAAGACGTAATTAGAATTCCATGGCATGAAGCAATTTCATGAATTAGTTTCACCTAAAAGCAAAAGGTGCATGTTTGTCAGTGAGACAGCAATCTCAGAACTACTGAACTACACATATACACATCTGCTAGCCTAGGTATGTATAAAAAGTTTTGTAAAAGCAGATACATAACTTACAAAAAAAATTACTATAGGCAAGATTTTGATTATATGTTTGTTACCTCATCTGTAAAAGAATGAAGCATTTAAATACTGTGTTAAAACCAGATCAGAATCTGATCTGAGGCCTGGTCAGAAGGAAATGGTGGCTTTTATTTTTAATTTTTTAAAGGCAATGTCTAAAAATCAAACACTGTATTTGATAAATGTAACTGCTTCTCCTTCACATTCTCCTATACTCATGTCACAAACCTAGCTGTATGTACTGTAAGCAAGATCTAGAAAGTTAGAGGAAAATTAAACAAGTGGAAAACGGAAAAAGAATCACAAAAATCTATTTGGTTAATCCTAATTCTCTCTAACCTTTCTCATTTATAGAAAATATACTTGTTATCAATCTTCAAATTTTGTGCTTCTCTTGTAAGCTATAATCTTTCCCCAAATTTAACTAGCCCTTATAGCTGCAAATTAAGTAGGGCAGCGGCAGTCTACATCACTTTGCACAGTATTCAAGACTCATCTTTATTGCATTTATTCTCCACATGTAAATCAAGAAGACTTAAACAGAAGATGATGGGCTGAAAAGCAATTCTGGATGAAACAAACATACCAATGTAAAACAAAAAGAAAGTAGAACCACCACTGAATTTGCTACAGGAAAGACAAAGCCCTTATTACCTGAAGTGCCTTTACAGGAAAAAACCCACAAAAAAACCAACATAAAAAAAATCCTCAAGTCAAACAACAAAAACAAAAGGGAAAAATCCATCTCAAAAGCTCAAATGGTGTTCAAACTCCATGATTTTTTATTGCAAAATTATTTGCTCATAATAGCCCAAGATTTAAAGTTCTTCTCAGTTTAACTTTTCAAGAATTTCTACTTTCTGATTATCATCTGATAAAATCACGATACATTATTCAATGCTGACATCACAATTCTCAAGTGAGTATCTTTAAAACAATTTGTATTATAGACAGAGTAGGATTTCTAGGCAGGTGTGGACATACAAAGCTTAATTCTACATGGTTCATTATCCATAGTCCGCAACTTTTCTCGAGTCTCAGCAATGGCCTATCACAGAACACCGTAGACATTTCTACCCAAACACTTAAGACAAATCATCTCGGGCGATTTAAAATTAAAAGCTTGTAAAATATGTAACCTCTCCTAATTTTTGCAATTAATAGGGTATGTCTGCAATTAGCCAGACTTACAGAATGCTGCACTGCTGTCATTAAAAGATGTTTTGTGAAAGTGCTGCTGTTATTATGGAGGCTCAAGAGACCAATACCTCCTAGAGGGCAAACAGTGGACTAGGAGAAAACAACAGCCATAAATCACGCTGTCAGGTAGCAGAGAGAACAGAAGTGAAACACAGGCACATGAAGGCCATTCACTGTAAACATACCACAGCAGAATCCTAGTCAGGATTTACTGAACCTGTAATTAATTAAAGTTTCCTTCAAGCTAAATTTTTAATAAACAAGGATTTGTGCTGACAATGAAGAAATACAATGCAATTTTATCAACTCACACTACCAAGCCTTACTAGCTCATTTTACTGCATTGGGTACTTCAGAGGTTGCCTTCACTTTAGGTGCAGTTCTTGGAATAACTTGAAATATTTCAAAATATGGTAAAACAGATTTAATATTGGATACACATTCTTTTAAGGGTGTGGCTTTTCACAATTTATGTTATTTTATAATGTATTCTTTAATGTACAATTCTTGTTTGGCTAGATTAAAGCATGTTTAATTTAATTTAATTTTTTCTCAGGATAATATAAACATTTCAATGAAGTATTTCAGGGCATGCATTGTCTAACAACAACAAAAAATAATCTGCCTACAAGAGAAAAATCCTACTACTACTGCCCAAAGGTAACACAGCAGTTACCTAGTCTTGAAATTCTGAACTCTGGTCTTTATATGATGCCAATGAATAGTGGAACATGCAAGTAGATTGATTAATTATGAACTTGCATTTCTGTTCAGCACAGTACTTCAGGCCTATACAATTCAAGGACAGCATTTTATCCTAACTTTGGGTGGTAAATTGATTCTGTTGGCTGGTCTTCAGTGGGACACATGCAATGTACAAAGACTGATGATTTTTGGCAAGGACCATTTCTTAAAACAAAAATGTTTATGATTTATTCTAAGGACACACCTTAAGCAAATGTTTTTTTTCCTGTTGGTACCTCACTGTAGCTACAGGGTTTTTTCTGGAAGTATAAAAATAGGACAATTTTTTTGACCTACAGAAATAATGTTTATCTTTTTTTGGATAAAGTAGTCTTTCAAAAATATTTAAGTGTACCTGAGTTCTGAATTATTATGTATTAAAAATCGTAATTTTCTTAAGAGAGGAACGTATATATTAAGACTGAACTTGAAGAAATAGACTCATGATAACTACAAAATTCTCCAAACATTCAGATACCCTTGAGGCAAGTGTGAACTTAGAGATAATATCTAGTCACTTACACAACCATATTCCACTTGTGAATTCAAAATGCATTCTTCAGCAGGCTTATCACTATCTTATAACCAACCATTAAGCCTGGAGATCCATAAATTCAACATATAAAACCTCTTTATTATTTCCCTGCCCCCAACAAAACAATCTAAATGGCACCACGAAGAGGCTTCAAAAGAACACATTACAATGTTTAATAATGTAAAAGTTGCAATAAAAAGAGCTAAAGCACTTAGTACATATTTAACAAGAATGCTACTTCTTGGAGCATGATACTAAGTTTATCTGCGTTTGGCCCTCAACTCAGAAATAGAGCCTCTGGCTAAAGTACAGGTTGCACATGCAGTGATATGGAATGAGCCAGTAACTGTAACCTCTGAGGCTTATTTTCTTTACATGTAGATTATGTATTCTACCGTGAGAGTAGGTCTAAAATTTTCAGTGTGTATCTTTGCGTAGATGCTTTCTAACAAAAAAAATCTTCAAGTAGATGTTTCACAGTTGCAAGCATCATGAACTGACAATTGCTTGTGAGTGCTGCATTGTGTATCCCGCATTTGACCAGAATAAGGGAATGCAAAGTTACAGCTTTACAAATGGTACGTGATTACCATCAGAAAGAACTGTTAAACTCAGTGATACCTGTTCTAAAGGTCAATAAATCTGAAGTTCAGCCTTGACTATATTCTACAATTCACAAACGCTCAAGTGCCAACAAAAGTTTTGAAACAACAAGGCAAGATCTTTGTACCGAAGGCTTTTATCCCAACACTTGCAGAGCTTGCTTCTCTTTACCTTTTGTCCTGTATCATAAATAAAACACTATTTGTGATACATTACATTAGATTTACTTCTGTTTTCTCTCATCCTTAGAGGTCTCAGAGCACTCAATGTTTACAGATAAGATTTGAGCATAAACCATAGTAGGAGCTTAATAGCGTAAGACAGCACCACAGGACATATTTAGCCACATATACTATACCTTGCTCAAACTGGAAGTTGACTTCACAGGGGAAGATTGTTACTTAAATCTGGTTTTTCCTCCTGCTTCCAACTTCAGAACATTTTTCGTCACAGAAGAAACAAATGATTTTCTGTGAGGAAATCCACTTTAGTACAGTGGTGAGCATCCCCATCTCTCACGCGGGAGATCAGGGGTTCGATTCCCGCCAGGGAGGCAGTGGTGCCATTCAAGAGTTGGACTCGATGATCCTTGTGGGTCCCTTCCAACTCAGAATATTCTGTGATCGCTAGTACTACCAGACAAGTCTCACATTTCATTCACGTGCCTTAAGCTACCTCAAAAGCCTTGGAAACCACTCCAACTTGTTATTGTGTCTTCCTTTCTTCATCTGAAATATCAGCCTGCATTTATTTCCCTTATGGATAGCTGAAGGTCTTTAAATGATTAGGCATATTTCAAGGGGTGAAAACTGGGACTTTGCACTTGTCTTCTTTATTGTCAAAACGTTGTACCTTTGTTATTTTAGCAAAGGAATAAAGTAATCTCTCTTTTGAGGCTTCCCATAGGTTAAAAACACAAATGTTATAGCAGCAGAGGCATCTAAATGAGATGTCTCAGCGACTGATCTGAAATCTGATGAGATTTGAACCCAATCTGGTGCTCACAATTCAGACTGCTATTTCATACTATTATTGTGAAAATCCTACAATATGGACTCAGAAGAGAGAATATGCCAAGGTAAAAAATCAGTGAGCCTTTCACTTAACACATTACTCTGAAGTTCCTTTGCAACACTAAAGAAGTGTCACTAACTGAAGAAAAGTGTGAAGTATTGCATGGTATCAATTTCTGATAAAACTATCAGAACAGATGTCTTCCCCACTCTTCACTGTCAAGTATCTTAGAAGGTGCAACAGAAAATGCCTATTCATAAAAGCATATAATTTCACCAATATAAAAAGATCTGGTATTTGCTAATACAGTGAATCCCTGCTGCATTGCAACGTCTCCATTACAACCCCGCCCATTTGTGGGGCAAATTTTTCGCAATTTTGATTCAGCCGTCTGCGAGTTTAGCCGGCCGACACATGCGCAGTGCCTCGGCTCTGCCGAGGGGCGGGACTCACCCCGCCCTGCAGGGAGGGGGCTCGCAATGGTGGCACCGTGCCCCCATCCCTGACCTGGGAAACTGCCCCATCCCTGCCACCCTGTGGGCTTCTCTGGGCTGCAGCGACTGGGCTCCCACAGCCCAAACCCTGTGCTGCTTCCCCCCCCTCCCACCCCCGGTTTGCTCTTCTCTAATTAAGACTCATTTCAGAAGAAAATGTGCTTGAGATTAAGACAACATCAACAGCAACACTTTTTAAAGTATACTGTTGCAGCTGTTAGAAGATGAGGCACTAGGTTCAGTTCTCTAAATCTGCCCTATTTAAAGTGCTTATATGGCATCTAAATTTTTTAATGTTATATTGTTGAATATGCATTTGAGGGCAGGCAATGGGAAGGTGAAGTCCTGAAAACCTGCAGGACTGAAACTCCTGTCCTGCAGATGGAAAAATTTGAGCCAGTCTGTCAAGTCCATTAATTAACAAATAGCCTAAAATAAACATACATGATTTAATTTTGGAAGACATGCAAGCACGTTATTGAGTTCAACAGACTTTTAGGGCTTGAAAACACACCAAGTTAATTGAACAACAGGAAGCTATTAGCACATTAGAGTGTGCTATTCCTTTTTTTGCCTGTACTGTAACTGCATCAATTACCTCAGAATACGTTTAATCAAGTGCAATTACGCACCATATCATTTTAATGCTATTACAAGAAATTCAATAAATATTTAAAGAGAAATTTAAAAATGCTTTGCTGAATCTTCAAAATCCATTTAAGCACCTGAAACACGAGGCTATGGGAAAAGAGAAATTTAAGTTTTCCTTTTTTTGTTTCTGCAAGGTACCAAAGTTTGAAACTTCAAACAAGTCAGGCTTCCCAACTTCAGAAACAGAATAAGAACACGCATGTGAAGGGACTGGCAAAGAAAATTAAAAAGACAGAAAGGGTGCTGCTTGAAACAATGAAAACTAACAAAGTAACACTGTCATTAAAGAAAACAAGACTATGTGATGTCAGCTGACAGTGACCACCTGAAGAGAAGCCTGTGCTTGCAAAACATATTAAATATCAGATCAATGACATACTGATGCACAGAAATGGGAGATGAGAATTCACAAGTACTAGTAGCACGTATCTGGTGTACAAGCAGTCCAGTCATGATCTCCTAGCATGGACTGCAGCATGAGGAAAGCTCAAGCAAGAAACCTGTTAATATTTTTAATTTATTCAAGCAACAAAAGTCTATATAATAATATACATGTATTCTATGCAATCCCCTTTGAATCCTAGTGAACTGCAATCCAGTTCACTAGTACGTCTATAGAAGATAGTGAACTTCTTGTTCCTTTAAAACATTTAGAATAAGGGCACGGGCTCTTTCCTACACAGAAACACCCAGGAACAGGAGATATTTGTTTTGGGTTGCACCAAGAAAAAAAGATGCCTTTGGAATTACAAAATGGATGTCAATCATTACCTTACTCTTGGTATAAGAGCCAGTTTCATGGAGAACAGCAACTCTAAATGGAGGCCACCAGGTGTGGAATTCTTTTACCCACTGATGCAACACAGTAGCTGGGCAAACAATCACTGTTGGACCCAACCCCTGGTACCTAAAATATTAAAGGAAAAATACTTTTAACATGAAATAAATACTGTGTATTAAGTGGCTCACTAAAATACACATATATTAAAACTACACACTTTATAGTTTAAGTGGAATATGAGGCTATGGAAATTAATTGGCACTTTGTTTTCCTGGAAGTCTGTTTTTCAAAGGAAGATGAACAAAGTACTGCTAAAAGATTCTATCCATTGAACAGATAACGGATGCATCTATCAAGATAAACAGAAATGGAAAATCTCCAAACAGTAAGGCACAAGGGAACTTCCTCCTGTGATATTAAAAATCAGATTTTAGTGACTTTTGTTTCTACAAGAGAAAAGAAATCATTAACAGGCAATTTTTTATTACTTCTATCATACAGAATGTGTAGCTAGAGTCTCACAAATGGACTTACACACAGATGTGCTGCTTCATGTTGGTAATATACTGTACTATCATCACCATCATTTACAGATAGGACAAGGACTCTAAAGCAGCAGGCCATATCATCCATAGAAGTTGAGATATGAGCTCGGCTCAAACTGTCTCATAAGTTTCTTATCCATAATCATATAATTGTTTCTGAGAATTACTAAGGAAGTTTGAAACAAAGTCTTTCTGTATATTAAATTCAGAGCTACTCTTAAGGTTAAGAAGGGAAAAATCTCTCACACAACAGCCAAACAAGACATATTACCACCAGAAATAAATACCAATAATTGTATGGGAAATGCATATATTAAGTAGTAGTTACTAGCAGTGATTTTTCAAATACATTTGCTCTTTAAAAACGGTGACAAAATGACCTTGCAAACAAAGGCAATAGCTACAGTTATCACATACTGATCTGTGTCTAACTATGTGCTATTCAAGTGGAAATAAACAATGCAAAAGATCATAGTATATATTCAAGATCACATGCTGATAGCAATAAAGAAGAATTCCTCAGTCACCAGCCATACCCTGCTTTAAAAAAACTCAAATCTCTTAATGCCTTCAGAAACTGCTGACATGAAACAATAATATTCTTTATTAAAAGCTTACACACATGCAGAATAACAACCTGGATGTTGCTTATGAACCAATACTATAATATAACCTTACACAGTCGATTTAAAAAAATCCCAGCAATCCAGGGGGAAGTAATAATTTGGAGATGAAAAAAATAGCTCCAACTATGCTATGAATCCAAATAACCACTGCTAGTGCTCTTTAAAAATAGCTACAGCTAAAAAGCCAACTTTCCCAGAACATAATAGTTTCTCACCTTTCATGGGTAGTGACAAAATACCTCTTTTTATCTCCGTGGTCTGTATCACACAAGCTCACACGATAGGTTTATCCAGTTTGGGTTTTCCCCCTCCTCAGTTGACACAGAGTTCACAATTTTCAGAAAATCCATTCTCCCTTCACACAGTTGTGTGAAACCTCTTCTGTGTCTAGTCTGACTCTAACAACTTCTCACTAGCCAACATTTTATTATTCTCTTGAGAGCTTTTGTTTATTTAAATAGAAGAATCATCTAAGATCTTCCAGTTTGAGCTGTTTCACAAAACTAAACAGATCACATGCTTCTGCTTGCTTCACTTAGGAGGCATCTTCCATTCTCCTAATCACTGCTCTGCTGCCCATCCAGTTTATATTTGTTTTCCTTGAGCAAAGGTGACACTAAAAACATTAGAAACAAAAGTCTTACTGGTGCCTTGAATCAAGATAATAATACTGCCCTGTTCCTTCTCTAGATACATAGCCATGATGTATTTCGTCCCTTTTTCACAGCTGCATTGTACAAATAGCTTATAGTCTATATAATCTATATATATGAGCTATATTTCATACATATATGATCAATATATCCATGTATCTTTCTTCTGTTGCTCCTGGTTTAAAAAACTGAAATTCACAACAAGTATCCTTTAGTTGTTGTTATTTAATTGAATGCAATTGGAATGGCAAATAAGATCTATTCTTTCAACTTAATACCATCAAAATGGAAGTTGTAGCCAAACTATATTTATTATCTTTACATACACAAATAATTGGCAGAGGAAAACATGTTGCATTATAATCGACTCTGTTGTCAAGGACTGGCAAATCCTACTTTCAAGCTGAAATGATAACTAAACCCCAGTGAATATAAAAGAACAGGGCACTAAGAGCAATACACATGTTCTGGGGCAATGGAGTTTTATTCATGTAAGCATTGAAATTAATCTTATAGTAAAGATTGAGCTGTCTACAATTACATCTCAGTATCTTGAAGAGCACAGATGGGTGAACAGTGTATAAACTTTCTGTCAGTTTCTCATCTGATCTCTCAAATAAATGAAGCAAAATCTGTAGTCAAAGGTAACATCTTTGTTAAATAAATTGATGTGTTTGCAAGCAAGAAGACTTGTGGACCCCCAACCCTTCAACAGGTTTCAACAAGATTTCTACCCCTAAATACAAGGTAGAGATGGGTTGCTTCAGTTTGCTGATACGGTTTTTTTTCATTGTGAAGGGACAATTGGTTTGAAAGCTGTTGCTTTTTCCAGCTACCTCAGCTTGCCTAACAAAAGATCTTTCCCCCTTCAAAAATCTGGCTGTATGTCTCAGTAATTGTTAAAAGTGAGACATTTTATTTTTAATAGTTTGATTCCATGTAATAAGTAGTTCCTTACTTCATCTAGTCCGCAGGCTCCCTCAATATCAGAAAAATACTGGAATCAGAAGCAGTTTACAAAAGGAAATTCCTACTCATTTGAAAGAATACTTGTGCAGAAAGTTTCACTGATAGAAAATGAAGCTGAGTATTTTGAATTTCAACAAAAGAGACCCTGTTGTCATAATACTCAGGTGCCTCCAAATACAACAGTAAGGGTCCCTGCAATTCTTCATGGAAATAACATCATCTCCACATTAGAGAAGGCCCACAGAGGCAGGGAGAGCCCACAGTGCCAGGTTCGTACAGTGGTACACGAGCTCCATCTACACATCAGGGTAATGAGACTCGAGCTGTGCTGGAGGACAGTTAGACAATGCTGACAACACAGCTGTATCCACTCCTCATGCTGGCTTTGCTGTAGTTTCACACTATGTTAAATAATGTCAAGAGATGTCCCTGAAAGGATTTCCATCAACTCAGTGATCCTCTAAGTGGGGCAGGGAACAGGACTTCACAAAAAAATCTGTACAGTAGCATCCTTAACCAGGCAGCAACATCAAAGTAAATCAACTGGCCTGAGTGATGAAGGACCCGTGTTTTTTTATATAAAGGCTACAGTAGGAAGCAACTGGAGAAAAGTCAGGAATATTTTCTCTTTAAAGCATTGTTTCACACGTCACCCATGCTGAACATAATTTAAACGTACCTCTATATGAAGGTAATTATTTTTGTTTAGTACAGCCCTATGATAGTTGCTAAATTGCATGTAGCTATTTACATCATGTAAACATGCCAACCGAAGTAGAAAAATCAAGTATTATTCATGCGTGCATTCGCAAATCCAAGGACACAAAAAAGTATCTTGCTGCTAATTTTACCTATGAAGAAGAAATTTTAAAGCATTGTTCAGTAACAAAAAAACCATAAAATATCTTGTAAGAAAGGCTAGTCACAGTAGCATATGTTTTGAAAAGCAACAACAACAAACCAAAAAAACCCAGATGGAATTCCTCTGTATAAGGTATTATTTTTACTATTACTACTCTTTTTTTGGCATGGATAATTCCCTGCCCATCAGAAACTCTAACTTTCATTGCAAATCAGCTTGCTACTTCCTGTAAAGCATTTACCTGGTGGCTTGCCAGAACAAATATTTTAATGTAAAATTTAATAAATGGAATGAAAGGTATTACATCTAATTTAAAATTCCATATCGTGTAAACTATTGATATTAATGTAATTGAGTTTGTAAACAATCCATTTGTGGAAGGTAACCTTAGACACTGTATTGACCCAAAATATCTAGTGCGGCTCATCTGCAAAATGAAGCATCAATGCCTGGAATTCATTAAAAGTGTTACATGTTTAATTTTTCCTGCCCTACAGCTCCATTGTCTCGTAAAATTTTTCCTTTGATGTCCCCCACTAAAAGAATTAAAGGAATATTGTAATTGAAATGTCATTAATAATTCACAGGACCCTCCTCCACCAGCAATACATCTGATGAAATATTAATTGAGCTCCACAGACTGACAGTCTGCAGAGGAGCACTTGCCTGTAATTTGAACCACGAGTCCTCATATTGCTGTAGCTCAGACCTGCCAAGAAGGCAATTATCTGGATGGTCTTGCCCAATCCCATCTCATCTCCCAGAATTCCTCCTGCCTGCTGGCAGTGCAATTCCCAGAGCCACCTAACACCTGTCTGCTGGTACCTAAAACAAGGAAAAAAGAAAATGGTAAATGTTTGATAATACAGATCATAACAGAACGTACCCATGAATTAATCATTTGGCAAGGTTCTTATACTAGTTACAGTAACATGGTGGATGTGTGTTTTACATGAGTGCTCTATTTACCAGGTCATACATTTTTGATGTGCTCAGACATTACACGTGACTTCCATTCTTTATGCAACACTAAAACATTTCTAATTAAACTGATAGTCATGGTAATTAGAGGGTATTTTATATAAATTTGAAGTGCTAAAAGCAACTTGGAAAGTTGCAGTTCCAAAGTGTTATCTTTTCAGAAAAGATGACACACAAGAGTCTAGTAAATGATATTTCTGGTACGTACACCTTGAACTGAAGGAGAAGGTTGACTTGTAAGGGGTACAGACTTCATACTCCGCTCTAAAAACCTGACCACATCTGCCAAAGTTTGCTTTCTTTTTACATTAACTTACTTAATATAGTCTATTCCAGGAAGAAGAAAAAAAAGCTCATGGCAAAACAGCGGAAACTATTGCAGTGAATGGGATAAAGCAGAGCATTACGTCAGAGCACCAGGGCAGTTTCTACTCCCAGTCCTTCCCTGGAAGTCCCACAAGCAACAATGTAAAATACACTCCAGTTAAAAGAAGAAAACTAGAAAGTAGGATTTACAATGGCAAGCTAAAAAGGTTGCTGGAATGAGAATCACTTTAAGATGTGCCTTTTTGTAACGGTATGAAATAGTGAGACCAGTAGGAATAGCACATCACAAAAGAAAGAAATTAAAACAGTATTTTAAACCACATTTAAAAAAAAATCATACATGTTTCAGCACTTCTGTATCTTCTAATGCACAGGAAGAAAAAGCTTACTGATATAATTTTCTTGATTGCACTCATTCCCAGAGAACATAGCACAGGAAAGAACAAAACACTTTTTTTAAATACGGTTTCTTCATTATAGAGGATTTCTTGTGCACATGTCAAAATCCCATTTCCTCCCTTGAACAAAAAATATTTAGGACTACTGACAGTAGTGTCTACAAAGTACTATTAAAAATCAATTTATGATGAGGTCTGTACGGATTTAGAGAATGCTAAATGGAGACAAACAAACGGTGTGAGTAGTTAGAAAAAGATGACCAAAGAACACACCTGATGGTTCAGACATCATACTATCTGCTGGTGTCTCAAAAGCATTATGCTAAGAAGCCCTTAAAAAACCTCTTTTATTAGAAATTAATTCACCTTAAAATGCAGCCATCTATAAAACAACTATGAAAGGCTTGCAGGATTAGATATAACTGGGCTAAGATGCTATCACTACAGCTATTTTACGAAGCCAAAACGTTTTCTGACAAACATTAAAGAATTGCAGGGAATCCTCATTCCAGTTAGAAGATGCTCCTCCAGACTAAGGTCCAGTATGTCTCTTCAGAAGACAACCATTCCAGAACTTCCTGATATCATTTTGTATTAATTCATAGGATTACATACAGAGCTTTAAAGCTAGCTGCATTTATAAGTGTATTTCTCTCTCTTCCTCCTTCTCCTGAGGAAGTTTCATAGTAGACAATTAAGTTTGGGAAAAACTTCACTCCAACATTATCTAGAAATGTCAAAGATGGAGGTACTTTCTTTGTATACTCATAAAAACATGCAATAATTGGAATTATGCAAAAGCTAAAGGAAACCTTCCCTCTTCATTTTGTGATTGTATGGAGAGATAAACAAGCCTCTTTAATCTTATGCTTTTATTGTCCCTATTTTTATGTGGTTTTCTAAATTCCAAAAATACCATAGAAGTACTACAAAAAGTGCTGCTGGTCTTCCAAAATACCGTAATTCCTCGCTACTTCGCACTTCACCATTCTCAGTTTTAATACATTGCGTTTTTCCGCTCCGGCTTTACCGTATTTACTGCTACTTCGTGGATTTTGCTTATTGCAGCATCTTTCTGGTACTGACTCCCTGCGATATTCAAGGGATTACTGTAGTTTTATTTGGAATATCTCACACAAGCAATTGAATTGTGATGCATCCCTCAAAATTCATCATAGTAGCTACCAGAGTTTAGCTGCATTGTTGTGGAGACAAAATTGCATTTCAGATGTATCAGGGAAGTCACATACTGAAGGTAAATAATGATGAAACCTGTTCCCTTTTTCATATAGTGTTCTCTCAGGCTAAGTGCAGACAGTAAAAGGCATTGTTTTCTGTTTGCTTTTGTTCCACAGCAGTACCAGTGCTATTCCTGCTGAATGTTCGTTGAAGCAGACAAGTATATAAGGAAGAAATAGAGTGTGCATTTTAACAGACTTGCCAAAGAACAAACTTAAGGGTCTCCTATTTCTAGCATGAACTTACTTCTTTGGAATTTAACTATGCAGGAGGATCACTTACAGTATACACTATACATGTCCTCAGGTCAATATGCTTCCATGTACTAAACGTGCTCAGAACTCTACAGTTTAATGCCTATTGACTATGGGCTTTCCTACATTGGAGATACCAGCATTTAAGTTACAAGTCAGACGAATCATTCAACTCCATTGATCTTTCTGACCACTTAAGAGGTTCTGCCAACTGACTCATGCTTGCAGGGATACCCTTCATTAGCGAGGCTTGCATCTCTAAGATTAATTTTTAGAGTCTGCTTTATTTCATTTCCCTTTGGGTTGCTCAGACCACACATCCGTCCTCAAGATGAAATCTTCTGCAGTACCTTTGCATAAACAACTGGAGACCACATATTGGCTCTGTATGGTCCCAGCAACCAAGTCATTAACTCAGTTCCATTTCAGAGTTAGTGCTTTCCTTCCAAGGGCTACAAGACAACAGCAATAACTTCTTTGAGGTCAAGACTAAGTGGCTCTGTTGGAAGGGATACCACACGCACGCATTATAAACCAGGGCTTTCTACCACAACAATTTAGAGAGTTTGCTTTTGAAAGAGAAGATGTTTTTCCTGCTATGTGAAATGTCAACAGAACTGAATTCAAGCCCATCTTGCATGAAATTTAAGGGAGAGATTATGAATGAAGCTAACTGGTCAGCTGGTAGCTTGTTTGGGCTGCCTTGTGTAAATAGCTTTTTAAGATGAACTTGAAAGCATCACTAGGCACCATGTCTTAAAAAAACTGAAACAGAAAGCAGTTATGTACAAATCTGTGATTCAGCATTAAACAACTAAAGAATGAGTTGTAGAGCGTTTTCCATCTACCAAAACAATTATAAATTCATTCTTTATATTTTAAAATTTTACCTGAAAAATGTTCAAGATTATTTTATAATATGAATTACAAGTAGTTACTTTGAACAGACTTCAAGCAGTTATTTGAAGAAAAAGCTGTATATATTTTTTACCAGCAGAAAATTTCACTCACTCCACCTAATCACAGAAACACCGTATTTCTTGTTTTCATTTATCACATCTTGCCAACACCTATGTTTCAAAGTAATTCTACCACTCCGCACCTGAATGAAAAGCAAAGCATTTATAAATATAGACAAGGAGAGTTTCTCAATTCATAGTTTAGTTAATATATATTCACAACATTCACATCAGCCAGTTATCTGTATTTTCATGTAACTGCACTTTGTGCTCATAATAAAATTATTTCTTTGAAGTCCAATCCTGGAACCTGTTTTAAAGAAGGAATCCTACTGAAACAACCAAAGTAAAAGTTGAGGCATCATTCACTGAAGTAAAAGTTACAGGAAAGGGTATCTGAAAGTTACCATGACTATTAATTTGTACTAATATTCTTAACAGCTACAGCAGCAAAATATTAAAATAAAGTACACAGTACATACTTAAAGAGCTTTTTGAAGAGAAATCCTGGTACTTTGAAACCCTCTTCAAATTCAACATCACTTTCTTCAGAAAATTCCTCAGCTGTTTGACGTTCTTTGTCCTTCAAACGTTCTTTTTGCCACTTCCTGGAGTGATACAAGGAGCCAACAGTCAATTAAAACATGGAAAAGATACTGTATGAAAATAACACTGAATTTTTAATCAGGCAAAACCCCAACAAAAATATATTCTCTGATGTCATGACTTAAAATAGTAATCATTTGGAGGTCAGAATTAAGCACATAAATGCTCAAAATACAGTTGGATCTCCTATACCAAATTACTGTGGTCTTGTTCATCTCCTGCGAAGCCCTACTTCCGCGTAGAATGGCAGCTCATTAATATGCAAATTTGCCCCGCACCGTCACACGGCCCCTCAGTGCTGTTTCAGCACTGTGTTGCTGTGTATCGGTTGCTGCAGCGGCTGCCAGAGGCAGCGGGAAGTGGTGGAGTCCCTGCCGTGCTGGGTGGGGGGGGAACGGCGGAGCCACAGTGCTGGACGTGCAGGTTGATTTGCATACTCATGAGAGCCTAATTGAATATTCATGTGTGCCAGGTCACGCAAAGTAGCAGTAAATGCAGCAAATACAGTAAAGCTGGGGAAAAACCTCCACAGTGTATTGAAGTCATGAATGGTGAACCGCAATGTAGTGAGGGCTTACTGTATTAAAAGGTGCATGCACTCCTTACTATTAAGTTATAAGCCTTCAGTTTTATAGATAGTTACAATTTTCTACAGACAGAAATACAAACATAATGGAATCAACAACTAACACTATCCAAAAAATCTGCCTACCTTAAATTCTTGAATCTCCCGAACCGCACCCCCCCCCAAAATCAACAAAGTTTAGGCATTCCAAAACTATTTTATCAACCAAATACTTAAATAACTTCCTTCCCCAAGAGAAACATGAAGTATTGTATGTATGCTCTTACAGGGAAGACTCAGGTGGAAACCACCATCTTTAGGGTGATGTGCTTTATTAAGCAGCCATTATTAAGAAAATAAGTTTTATGAGATTTTGAAATTGCAGAGCAATTTGTGGTTTGCAGCCCCATCTTATTTGGACTCAAAGTACTTCACTTTACAATTTGCATTTTGCGGGCACACCAAATGTGGTATGTAAACTCCTACTTACCACACCAAAATCAAAACTACTGCAGTTTACAAGGCCTCCAAAGAGACATCTAGGTAAACAATCTAGATTAAACACAAGCAGGGCAGTACTTTGAACAGGAGTTCGCTTCTAATTCATACTTCCCCGTCAATCCCCACTGGCCAGCTCTGGAGCGTCATCTCCCCCTGGGAAGCAGCAGCTTGCCCTCTAGTGCTCGTTAGAAAAACTGATCCAGAAACAACCAAGAGGGAACCGTCTGAGATGAGCTCGAAGCTGTCCAGGAGTTCAGGCATTTCACCTTAACATAAATACGTACCACATTTTCTGCAGGCAGTGTGATCGATGTTGGGATTTCTCCTAAAATTATTAGACACCTAGGAAATACATACATCTAGAATCTGAGCTAATAAACCCTACACTTAATTTTGCTAAAGAAAAGCTTACGTTTTACACGTTGTATCTGTTTATTCATTGAAATGTGTAATTACTCAAGCAGTAATATTGAAGGCTCTTGTACCACAACTCTTCCAAACGCCTCGAGGATTTTTGATTTTTGCACTCAATTACTAGTTTAAAGAAAAAGCAGCAACTTGTAATCACTAAAACTTCTGCAGTTTGAAGAAGCCATTCAGTTTCTGAGTCTGTGAACTTAATGTAACACATAGCATTAAGATATTCTACATCAAAACCTCATCATTTTCTTTAAAAAAGTGTAAATATCTAAACAGCTGAAGTAATGGGATGACAAACGCTATCTGCCAGACCAACTAGTCAGTTGGTGAATCTAGTCTCTTTCCCTGGAAGTCAAATATTAGAGGGAAAAACAGCAGTAGCTCATCTTTGACTTTACAGTAACTTGCTGACCCTTTGGTCAATATATTCCTTATGTGGTTCAGTTAAAACATGATTAGTATGCCTAAACAATCAGAAAACACAGTTTTACTGTATCGCTAAGGTCCCTTGAAAATAGAAGGATGACATTTGAGAAATCTATCTTATGTTGTCCATGGTCACTGCCATAAATATAATTTTATCCTGAAAGTGAAGTATGAATGCCATATATCATACAATTAAATTTTTTCTTAATATACAAATGTATTCAGAGACTAAGCCTATTTCCCACTTATTGCAATACCCTAGAAAGAAATTCTGCACCCAAAACAGTAATGAGCTCAATTTGACTTTTTTTTTAAAAATACAGTCAGGAACCAAGCTGAGTATTTAATATAGTTTACATTTGTGAAGCACAATATGTTTTATGTTTTATACAGCTACGAATCCCTCACAGATTATTCTAATTTGCTAAATTGAAGCGTTCAGTATTACTTTTTTGATCTAACTTTTTATGGTCTATATGGGTAGATTTAATTGGTACATCCTAACAGATGAAATACATGCAGTTAGTACCAAAAGTCTCCGTAAGTAAATTAAGACTGATGTACACAATTACACACTTGAGTTTAGAATGAAAGGTGTACTCAGCAAGTGAGATAAAATATATCTTCATTTGTGTCTTGGCTTTGTCATTTTAAAGAGCAGTTGGGATGCTCTAAGAAAGTATCTTTCAGGAAAGGTAATATTTAATCCTTTTTTAATTTATAACTCTGAAGCATCAAGAGATTCAGTGACTCAGATAAGCTAAAGAAAGCTAGCGCACGACAACTGATCCATGACAACCAACTTATTTTAAACCAAATTTTAATTTTTTTTTTGATTCTTTGGATACTGATAGTCACAACTTCCAGCCACTCAGTTGCTTGGATGTCACTTGATAGACATGAGAAGAAGTAGCTTTCCTAGCCTTGCCTTTGAGCACTTGACAGCAACGTAAGTCAAAAAACTGTACGCCACAAACTATACAGGATACATAAGAAAAACCAGATATGGCACTTAGCTCCCTAACATGACATGTAATTCCCTCCTTAAAGCAGCAGGCAGATACATACTGACAAGTGCTATGGCAATAATGTCCATAAGACTGCTAATTTTTGGCTACAAGACATTTCTGTGTTAATGTGTCATGTTACTGTGTTACTGATGTCAATAACATATTAAGTACATACAAGCAGCAAAAATTATTTTTACTTATGCTTGGCGTTTTAAGACATGCAAAGAAAAACGTTGAATAATACTGTATAATAAAAAACCCGACTTGATAATTTGCAATGTCCACATCTGCAAAGCTTGGGAATAATAGAAGAAAACCATGCAGCAGTTTTCTTGTTGAGGAAAAAGACCCAACCAAACAAAAAAAAGTTTATTTCCTTTGTATTTGATATGCATACAAGGTTACTTTTTTTGTGACTTGGTAAAAGAAGCTGAGAACAGGTGCATTTTCACTCTTTCCATAGTCCCTGAAGAAACCGGCTCTGCTATGACCTAATGTGCAGGTTGGGATGGAGTAATTTTCTTCACAGTGGCTGGTACAGGGCTGTGTTTTGGATCTGTGCTGAACACAGGGCTGATAACATAGACATGTTGTTATGGCTGAGCAGGCCTTGCACAAAGCCAAGGCCTTTCTGTACAGGTGTGCTGCTGAGGAGGCTGGGAGTGCCTGGGAGGTTGGGACGAGACACAGTTGGGACAGGTGACCCCAAGTGACCAAAGGGATGTTCCAGACCATATGGGATTATGCTCAGCACATAAAGGGTGTGGAAGGAGGAAGGGGGGACATTTGGAATGATGGCAAGCAGGCATTATGTGTGATGGGGCCCTGCTCTCCTGGAGAAGCTCAACACCTGCTGCCCACAGAAACCAGTGAATGAATTCCTTGTGTTGCTTTGCTTGTGTGTGCAGCCTTTGCTTTCCCTAATAAACTGTCTTTATCTCAACCCACAAGTTTTTTAGCTTTTACCCCGGGGATTCTCTCCCTGATCTGGCTGGTGGGGGAGCAAGCAAGCAATTAGGTGGGGCTTGGATGTTGATGGGGGTTCAAGCACAACATCTGACCATTCCACCAGACAGGAGGCTACAGGTTTAGATCCCAACAAAACCAGACATTGATAACATACCTGTTGATAGGGATTGTCTCTGAGACATTCAGCATCATCCTACAGATTGCTTACCTAAGCCTCTGCATTCAGCTGGAAACAGCCAGTATGAAGGATAGCCAGGAATGGTGAAACAATACTTTTCACTGAATCTAAAACGTACCTTGCAGGTGCGTGACAGTATCCTGTTGCTTCTTGCTACTGTTCACTATTCTAGCATGCTATGATTCACCTTAGACATTGACCTTTCAGAACAGATTTTTTTCACCTGCATGTCTGCACAGCAGCATGGCTCCAGTAACAGTAACTAGAGGAAAACAAGATCCACACAAGGGGAAAAAATGAAATTACTGAGAGCGTGCGGTGAATTCTGTATAGCTTTTACTTTTTCATGTTCCACTGATCACATTTTGCTTTGAGTGACTAGGTTAAACACGGCAAGCAGCCTTTAGGAGGGAAGAGCCGGGTACTCGACCCCCTGATGTTTACTGCAGATAACAGCTCCTGTTCTGACAACAGCCTCTTGTTCTAGAGATGCTCTGCAGTTTCACAGTTAGCTAATTACTATGCTTTAACAACATCAATGTAGTTTCCCCTTGACACAGACCAATCTCTTGAAGTCTCATCTCTGAAAAGTCTTAATGTTAAGGAAACTCATTTTCAATCTCTAAGAGTGTAGGACTGCATCCATCACCAAGCACAAGACTAGATGTTCAGAAGAATAAAGTAATCCTAAAGGGCTTTCCTCTGCCTCTCTCACGGGTAAAATATACCATAATCTCACACATTCGTTTGCATTCAAAAGTAAAACTGACATGAAACAAGATAAAAATGTAAGCAAATGACAGCATTTCTATAGCATTCTTAATATGTTTCTTAATTCACTACATTTTATTTTCTCATGACATTTTCCATAATGAAGATTACCTGGGGGTGTCAGCATAAAAACATCAATGTGGACAGCTGCAGCTTAACAGCCACAATAACTGTAGCTATGAAAATTTTAAGAGATGTAGTGTTTTGGTAGCAATTACAGTTATTGATATTTCTAAAATTCATTTAGGCTTTTATTGTAACTTCAGTAACCAAAAGAAATGTAGTCTATGATATGACTTTGCTAAGGATAAATTGTCACAATCTTAACGTTATTAAAAAACGTTTTTGAATGAATTTAAACTGTGAGTCATATTAAAACTTTCAATCAAAATAAATTACTCTTGATGAAAACACTGAATTAAAAATGATTTAATATTGGTCTAATTTAAATGTGAAGAATACAGTTTTATTCAATAGAACAGTAAATATTTTACTGATTAAGAACAATTAATTGTTGTTAACGCATCCAATAGAAAACATATTTCTTTTTGACCCTTTGGACATTGTCCAGATTAGCCTCTTGCCAAAATTTCTACTCAAGACCAATAAACTATGCATTAACTTCTGAAAGTACCATCCTGAGATCGCCTTTTATCAGCTCCTGATCTGCCTTTGTAACCTGTGATGTGAAAGTGAAGTTGGGCCCTTTTTTTTGTGAGGTTTCCTACAACCTCAGTAACTCTGCTACCACAAGATACCTCCTTCTCCACAGCAATCCACTTTAGCATAGTGGTGAGTGTGGAACCTCACATGTGGGACACCCGGGTTCGATTCCCACCAGCGAGGCAGTGGTGCTGTTTAAGAGTCAGACCCAATGACCCTTGTGGGTTCCTTCCAACTCAGAATATTCTGTGAATATTCTGTGAATCCACACTTTCACCATAGGACAGAAGGTGTTTATACCTCTACCTCTTACCTCCTTGTCTGACACAGCTTCACTTAAATCCTTAATATTTCATATTTCCATAGAAATGTAAAATTCAAGCCTCTCAAGCAATTTCCTATGCCAGGCTTTATCACTACATCCATCCCCCTTCACTGCCAGACCTAATGTATATTCCTCCTTTCACTCTAGAGCAGCTGTTTTTAAGTTCAATGTTTTTCTAGAGGACTATGTAGCTACCTGAAGGACATTCACTAATTAATTTAAAATAATTAAAGGCAATTAATTTAAAATAAACATGCTATCAACATGCTGAAGTTTATTACGTATATGAAACTCAACCCTTATACTAGAAAAGAGACAACATGCCGGTGGTTAGAGAACAATTACTGAACAATTAAAACAAAACAATCATTTTAGTGATCTTGATCTTTTGGCTGTCAGTATGTGCAGAAAAGTCTCATAACTTCACTGGCATGCCTAGTTAGCATTTTAACAACTTAACAAATTGCATGTCATGGAAACTGTAAACACTGCTCAGTCTTATTGTTAGGAGCTCAACTGCTATAGGTACTACCAACAGAGAAAACATCTCAAGCACACTGTAGCTACCCAGAGGACACCAAAACATATACAAATTTATACAGAGTTATATAAATCTCATAAATCACAGAATAGCACAAGGTGTTTCAGCTGCCATTTTCAAAAGGAACTTAGATGTATTTTTCCAGCCAGCACACTAGATTCTCCCCACAAACCTTTACAACCTTAGGTCATTGTAGCACCACTATTAACACCACTGTCACCATCTCTTTAGATGAGGATACTTTTATCCTCACTCTCACCAAGAACAGGGAGAAGAAAATCACTGTCAAACAGAGCAGTTCTTTTTAGACTCGACTAATAACAGTATAAATGTCCAGTCTTAAGAATTTATGTCTTCTAATACAAGTCATGCAAGAGATATCATGTGTGATTAATCAAATAATACAGTCATTTCCAGTATAAATGTTTTTACAAGTTTAAATTCAAAAGGCCCTTTTAATACTGATTTTCAAATAAACCTGTTAGCCACATAAACTATACATCCATGCCTTGGATTTTAACAAACTAACAGAATCTCCAGAAATAATATGTAACTGTAATTTATTCAAATTACTTCTTCTTGACTGCAGTTAATTATCTAAAATTGAAAACTAAGCATTCTACCCCAACCCAAACAAAAGATTTCCTCAGTGGAAAAGTGCCACTCTTCTGAAGAGGCAGGGCACTGTCTGTCTGCACAGTAGTTTTGCCTATCAAACAGAAGACGTATTTTTTTTTATTTTTAAAAGGTGGGTATATGATCTACAAAGGCAGTACTTAAGTACAAAGCTGCCAACCCTAATACCTTTCCTAGGTATACTTGATTTTTGGTATATTCACAGTTCTCCAAACAATAAACACACTGAGACACAAATAGCTTATTACCTAGGACATATAATAAAAAAAATCTAATAGCGAAGTTCTTATATTAATAAGAACTTAATAAGTAATTAATAGTTATGTCTGATTCCTTCTGGAAGGTTGTCTATGATCCTTCAGTGCCTGATTTCCCTTGCACTGCTAGGGAGTATATTAAGTATTACAAACACTGTCTTTTGCATGTGCAACATAATTTATTAATATTATTAATAAAAATGTCCAGGACTAACCTTAGTCTCTGTTTATAATAGTCCACATCTCCATCATCTCTCCACCGTCTTACTTTGCGCTTCCCTGGTGAATGCCCTTCCTCATCAGAGCTTGGAACAAAGTCAGCATCATCTTCAGCTTCTTTAAAAACCTTCTTCACCAAAGGTTTTCTTTTTCTTGATAAATTCTTGAGTTCATAATCAGAATCATCCTCAGCAAGAGAAGCTGTCTGCTCTTCCTCCTGCTCTGCTGCTTCTGGATCAAAGAGCTCCTCATCAGGTACATACTCAGACTCCCCGCTATCATCCTCCTGGTTATTCCTCAATTTCTTGGCCTCAAGATATTTCTTTTCCTTTGGAATCTTGGCCTTTGACTGAATCTGAATGGCACGCTTCTGAAGTTCTCTCATGCGTTTTTTTAAGCGTTTATCTGTTTTTGACAGGGCTTTACCACTTTTTTCCTTTGCAGTAGTTGTGGGAGCTACACATGGAACGTTTTTGGCTTGTGCTTTCTTCTTTGCTCCTTTGCGAAGGGATAATTTCTTTCTTTCAGAAGACAGCTTAGCTTGGTCAGCTAAGTACTTCTCAAAATCAGATGTTTCATTCAGTCTTAGTTGTCGTGCCTTCCTCTCTGGCTTCTGAGGTATTTTAGTTCCAAATGGTGTCATCTGACCAGTACGAATAAGCTCTTCCCACTCTGTTTCCTGAGCAGGCATAAGCATACTGCCAAGACATGATGGACCAGGTTCTACAACAAAAGTCGGAACATATAGAATGCCTTTAACACACTCTGCATAACTAAAATACAGGAACAAGGGTGGTGTGGGGTTTTCTTAATGCCAAGCTTTATACACGTTTAGCTCAGTTTACACACTTGTGGGCTCAATCCCTGGGTGGGCGTTCACTTGGGAGTTGGACTAGATGATCCTATGGGTCCCTTCGAACTCAGAATAACCCGTGAACTTAAATTCCAAACTATCATCACACAATACTTCAAGTTCATAAATAGCAAAAACCCAACAGAAGGCCAAAAAAGTCAAGACTTTTACTTCAGTCTCCTTTCAAACTTCATATAGGAAATACTACACACACTATCAAAATGCAACAACACACAGCAGCAAGAACTACCATAAAATTAGTCCCATAAAATGGCACATGAACTCTACTGTGCCACCTATGCTATCAATTCCACCCCATGTCACTATGTGCACTGCAAGAAACCACTGTGTTCCAATATGCAGAAACACTGTCCATTTCAATTTTATTATTGATTTTTCAGTCCTACTCATAAGCTTGAAATTCAACATTTTGATTACTACACCAGAACAGACACAAATTTTACAAAACACATAGTCTGTCTTTACACATGCTTGAAAAAAAATCCCCAAACCAAACAAACCAAAACCTGTTTTCCATTCTGCAATACTAATACAGGAAGATGACATCAAAAGATTGGCTACACAGCATTTTGCCATAAAAGAGCACTTCAGTTACTATACACAAACTATAATTGGTGCTTGAAACCAAAGGGGAAGAGAAGCTCTTGAATTCAGGAAGCTGGAAGGGAATTCTAGCCTGAAATCTATTATTAAGGTCCAAAATTTCAAAATTTCAGAATTGCTAGCCTAGCATGATACTGTCCATGGTCCTATTTAAGAACTGTATCTATCGTATGTTTATGGAGTCACAATGACGCATCAGGAAGGAAACCCCTCCAACCGCTTCTACTGGAAATGCTCTACTCTGTTTCTTCTGTGGGGCTCCACTCACTTGCCCATCACGTTTCAACACACTGGGTGCCTGAGTTTTACTGCATGAACCCATTCAAAGAAAAAGGATTGAGGATGCTTTTCTGCTGAGAAAAGTTTACTGAGGCTTTGATGACTCCTTAAGTTTTGTTGAATTTTGAGAGAAATATGAGCTCTGTGAGATCTGGAATCCACTACAGCCACATCTGCAAGGGATGATCAGCACAAAGTTTTCACCTTTGCAAACAATAATACAACCCAAAGGCGATGCATAGATATCAATGGGATCCAAACTTGCTCCTCGAAATACTGCAGATTAGTGGCCAAGACACAGCTAAGCTGGAGTTACAAAATCCAACCTCAGTTTGCAGTCAGCAGTGAGAAAGAGCACCAAGAAAAACACTGAGAGAACACATATCCTGCTCTGGAAAAAATCTTAATTTTAAAAATCACACTGCGGCCTGAAAAAGAAAAGCACTTCCCCCTTCCATTTCTAGTGATACTTCCCAACAGTAAGAAAAACCAATTTTGTTAATGCTGATTGATAGCATCCAGCATCTAAAACGTAATTCAATCATGATGTTAGTCATCTCTATCAAATTAGCTGTGAAAAAAAATGTTAGGATTTCCAATTTATTAAGCCCAATACTCTAATGTGCCTCAGTCATCCCTACTCAGCTGAAGGCAGATTAACATCCATTTTTTAAAACTTCCCACATGAATATGCCAAGATCTGCAAGTCTGCAGGTGCAGAGAATATGTTCTTAACTCTCTCTTTCAAAGCCAACCACTGAAATTTATCTCATTACTGGCAAAAATCTTACAACCTAGCTTCAAACAAAAAAAGGCGTTACATCAAAGTAGAACAGAATTTTCCACCTTCTCACATACATACCTTCATCTTCCTCAAATTCAATCTCATTTGCTTCATCAACTAACTCTGGGAAACCAAGAATTCCTTGCAGACGTTTTTGTTTTGCTTTTATCTTCTTCAGCTGTTGCTCCTTCAATGAGAATTAGCCTTTTAAGCAAGACTTAAAATACTGTATTTGCAGTCTTTTCAACCAGAATCTTATATTAAAATGTTTACAGTATCACACTTGAAACAAGTGAAAAGTGTCACAATACTTGTAGGGCTCTAATCCAGAGAAGACAAACAATTTTGTGTGTACGGTCATCTTACCGCAATTGTGCGGTTAGATCAGACTGTTTAAACAGACTTCAGGTGCACATTAAGCATTTTTATGTACATCTCTTAAGGTTGTTTTATGAATGTGTTGATTCTAGGGAAGCAAGCCCATCAAGCAGATTGCTGAGATCCAGAGAAAACACCAGAAGTTTTGTTTGATTGTAAGACTAGATTAATGATTACTAAGCCAGAAAAATCAGCTGTAAGGTTTACTAAGATTTATTTATCATCCCAGGAGTCTTGGAATGCTTTGTTAGAAAGAAACTGAAATTATAAATCAGTCCAACATCCCAGTATGTGCTTGTACATGCTTAGACCAGGAATGGTCACAGCTAATTTAACAGTAAAAACTAAAAAGTCAAATGACTTATGAAAAAACCCAGCATCACAGATGCTCTAAGAAGTATAGTTTATTACTGTTATGATAATAATTCATAGCTTTCTCTTCTGTTACACCTTTTGTCTAACTGCAGTATCCTAAACTGTATACAGTATTTACTAGTGATTCCTTGGTGCTGCTAATTTTCATTTGTGAAACAAAACATTCCAAGCAGTAACACAGAGACACAATGTAACCTTCCACATTTATAACTCCATTGTTTGGAAATATTCCTTACCCAGAGAAACACATACTTCAGTAAAATTCAAATTTATGGCAAAATAAGCAATTTTTTTTCTTTTTGATGAAAAATGGTTCTCTAGCATACCCATGTCTTCATGCAGCACTTTTCAAACCACAAAGGGTAAGTGCATTCATGCACTGTGCATTGTATTATGTCCTCTATATGCACTATTATCCTTGCTGCTGGAGAGCTTTGAATCATAAAACATGTCCTGTATGTCAGATCTAAGGAAATAGCTGTCTTGTACCAGTTGTTAATTTCCCATTTGTCTCAATAACAGAAGAATTCAATCTGCTTTAGGAGTTTTTGTTTAAATACTACAAAAGAAAGAGTACTAAAAAGCACTTCTCCATGCAAAAAATAGCTCAAGATCAGCCTCAAACACAATGCCTGCCTCCAAATGGCCTCCAAAAAACATTCTTCAGGTTACTAGGACAGCTTTTACAGACTATAGCTTTCAAATAGAATTTTTTTTGTTACTTCAAAGCTAGTTAACAGTGAACTCACAATAAGTTCCGAATTTCCCCTGCAAATAACATCTAAATCACTTCAATCAATATGAAAACAAGCAAAATGCAGTGTCTAATCACATGATCATTCTTTATTGGTGAGTTTGGTTTAATGCATTTCTTCCTACTACTTCCAGCTGGTTGTTCCTAGCCCTGTGCCACTGTTCAGTAGTGTCTCCATTACTCTCTTAATTGGTCAAATCATGATTAGTGCTATTCAAGTTGCTGAAATTATCAAGGTTAAAAAACAAACAAGCAAATGAGTCAGTGGTGAATGGCCTGAGATTGGCGTGTCTGAGGGCAAAGGACAATAAGTTTCACAGTCAAGTTTATCATTAGAGAAAATTTAAAGATTAATTTCTAAGAGTGAACTGTTCCTGACTAGCAGAAGATTCTTTTTTCTAAAATCTCCTTCCTATTCACAGTTGTAGAGATCTATTGTTTATTACCCTGATCCCTTCTAGATTGCTCTACAGCACCTTCAACTTACTACTCCAGCAGAAAAAATCTGGGGCAGTTTCTGACAAATTGATGAGTTAAAGAGGCTCACAGAAAGGAAGGATGTGCACTGACACAAGATACAGACAATGAAAGAGGATTGAGGAAAACAGGGAATGAAGATCATGAGAGCTGAGATTTAGCTCAGCTACTGAATCATGCCCTAAAAATGTACTGCCAATTCTCCAAATACTGAAGGAAGGGTTTTAATTAAATTAATGTAAATCCACCTTCTAAGCAGATCCTGGAACTTCAGTTTTACAACTTGTTCCAAAACTGAGAATAAAGAAAAAAATCAGCTCTCGCTTTCACATCTTTAAATTAGTTATTTACACTTTTGGCAGAAAATGAAACAATTTCAAAGAAAATAAACCAAGTTTCAAATGTGCAGCAATTGCACATTAACTCTGAACTACATAATTAAGAACTACGTATATCAAAAAATCCAAACCTTAAGAAAAAGTACAAAGTATTGTCAGCAGGAAATGAATGCAATCCAATTACCTTGTTATATTTTTGCCGTTTTACAGAATCTAGTTTTCTGCTAATATTTTTGTTGTCAGCAGCTTGAGGTGAAAGTTCCTCAATTATTTTATTTATTTGTCTCAGAGACGTTGTACATGACCTGAAAAAACAATAAAATAGCAATGCACTAGTAAACTCTAGAAAGAAAATAAGCACAATCTCGATTCTGATAATTTAGAAATTTCAGGAAAATTAAGGTGAGGCTTAAAAAGGTCTAAAGGCAAGTTTCTGAATAAGCATATTATATTTAAACAACACTGCAAATACTAAACACTTTAAAAACTTGTACATCAAAAAATATTTTAAACTAAGTTTTGTTAAAAGAAAATTCCAAAGGAAAGTAAACTGAAGAACCACTGTAATATTTAGCACCCAAAAGTTACAAGTCTGTTGATGAGAAGCAAATGAGTGGCTGTTTCTATCACTCGAAGTAAACAAAACACAAACAAAAAATCTAAACAGGAAATGTCATGTTTTCATTTTCTAAAATGGTGTAAATGATTTGATGCCATTATATAAGGAAGCGTGCATTTTTTACCTTTTCAATGTTTCTTGTAGATTAAAGACAGAAATGCAGTTTCAGGAAGACTGACTAGCTCAAAGAATTAGCAGCACATCAACATTAAACTTCCCTTACTCACGCACTCCCATTTTTCATGTTTCTATATACCATATGAAATTCAAGTTGAACCACAAGCTGCAGCCTAATATCATCTTTCTGCTGTGGAATTGAGTTGAAAGGAAGAGAGCACTGCTATGAGAAGCAACAAATCTATGTTCGTTGATTCAAATAGGTAGTAGAATATTTTACAAGGACACACAAATTAGCATCTCCAAGCAGCCACCAGCCCCTTGAATGCAAAATGAAGCACTAGGTAAGTCTCCTCAGCTGTCAGGGAAGAAATTGTCGGGGCACATTTATCTCCAGCTCTAATCTGGATTCTTCCACTGTTATCCTTCCTAGGAGAGATTCCATCAGCCCTCCAACTATGTACCACTGCCATCTTCACTTCCCCATTCTCTTTCAACACTTTTGAACCACCTCATCCCTTTTCTCCCTCTTCAGTTTGGCTGCCTTGCAGTACACCATCCTCTTGCACATCTCCCAAACTTGCCTCTTGCTTCCTTGGCCCTGTGGTCTCTTGACACATACCACTACTGTCCTCTTCCACAAAGCTTTAATTAACAGCACTCTGGGATTTAAACAGGATTTAATTTCAAACATTTTTATTCTCCTTCTTCCATTTAAATCTGTGTGGATATCATAGAATCATGCAGCTTCTACCATGAACTCTGTGCCAACTACTCAAAAACCACTTCATGCCTGATTTTTCCTCTAATCATGGATTCACTGTGCTACAGGATTTTAACCAACTCTACCATGGTTTACTCATGTCTTTAGTTTTTTTAGTTTCTCTGCTCGAAAAGTCAGTTACACCTGTTCATTTCCTCAAAAATCCATTTCCAGACTCTCATGTTATGTCTTATGCAGACAAGGTTCTACAAGTCTGCACAAACCATTTGCATCCCCTCATGTAAATCTCATTTAAAGACTTTCAGTGAAAGGTGAAAATAGAGGGATAAGAAAAATCAAGGACACTTCTTAAAACTGGGAAAATATGGACGAATTGACAGTGTTGTGCACCACTCTCAAAATAAATACACAATCTAATTGCAATGGTTATGCTGCTCCATTCTTCCTCTCAACAGAATCATACTCATTATTTTCTTCTGCTCTACAACATCTGAAATTAGATTTCAGTTTTGCAAACGTAGTTAATTTCTCACTCCACACCCAAACTGAAAAATAAATGAAGTGCATAAAATTAAGCAAAGGGAGCTATGCAAGTTCACACAAGTAATTGAGACCCTACAGCTCTCCTAAGAACTAAAGCCCACCACTACTGCAACGCAGTGAGACACATCAGGAGAATTATTCACCTGCAATCGTTCACACAGTGGCTCTACAATGAGACTAGAAGAAGAAGGGGAGATCAAAACTCAAAAGATTAGTAGCTCCTACCCCGCAAGGTCTTCTACTATCAATATACCATGTTACTTAAGGATTTGATACTTTTAAGGTGTCATTAAGTACCTCTCACAAGTTTACCCGTACTTGTGATAAGTTTTGTTGTGGGACATCCATGCGATGGAGTTACCCAAGTTACAGAAAGCACATAACCAGGAGTGAGGAAGTGACACTTTTTCCTGACTATAACCTTGGACAACAGTATAATGCAGTTCTCCACTGCCTAGAAAATAGACATGAATCTTGGTAAAGTAGGAGGCAAAACAGAAATAGGAGGTGAACTGTACTCTGCTGCCTTGATGCATGACTAGATTAGTCAAATAAGAGCAATGAAGCATTGTCTCATGTGAAAAATATTTTCTTCTTTTTTAAAAGGTAAGTGACTCAGAAGAGTATATGTGATCTAGAGCTTTCAAAACACTTTTCCTCTCCTAGATTTTAAAAACATGAGATATTGGGTCTCATTAGATGGTGAGTAACAGAAAGGATCAGTAAGAAAGAACACAATTTACCTTAAGTCCTCTAGTACTAACTCGTATTCTTTCGATGCATTAGCTATTTTTGCTGCCTTATTAGCTTCATTAATTGCATTATCTACTTGCTGAAGAACTCCTTGCTCCAATACATCCTGGTCATAGACATCAACTCCCAAATCTTTGAGCTCAGCAGCATGTGCACTGCATGAGACAGACTGAATCTGCTGCCTGTCGATCTGCAAAAGGGGATGTCCTCTTCTGAGCACCTCCAAAGGAACAGCCATGGAAGTGGAGGGCTGGCTGTCAGAGTTGGGAACTCCAATACTACAGCCCACGTCATTGTCACAAATGCCATTCTGTTGTTCAGTTCCCAATTCCTCATCATTATGCAGGCAATTATTGCTTGCAGCAGTAGCTGAGTCTTGTTCTTGGATACTGTCTGGCAGGTGGCTGTTGTCTGTCGGCATCCTCTGCTCAAAGGCAACCAAGGAGAAAAAAAACATCATAAGAGCATTCACACAAAGATCCTCAAGAATGTGCCCAAATAAAAGTAAACAGACCCACAAGCAACAACCATGTTTATGTCTACTCCTCTATGAGTCCTCCCCACAAAGGCATCTCCACACCAACTTCCATGATCCAAAGAAGAGCGGACAAAACCTTTTGGAGACAATTGTGACTAACCCTCCCAGATGATGCGGATATGATGACAAATAAGACAATCTGTAAAATCTACTCGCCTTGCCAGACAGCGAACTCAGTCTTGTGTGTAAATGGTCATGCTCCAGAAGACTGTGACATAACATAAACAGGCAACTTAACATATCCGAACCTCGCCAAATACACGATTTTGAAACATATTAAGACTAGCCAGTGAAAGCACCAATGAGAATAGCTGGCTGTAAGGTTTTGCTTGACAATTCAGCTTTAAAGTGAAACATAAAGCATTTCGATTCTTTGGAAATTAACGCCGGACTGACATACTTAGGCAAGCCTCAGAAGCTGGTATGTTTCGTCACCTTCAGGATGACACTGTCATCTGAAAGGATGTATTTTTTATCAATTTCCTGGGGGTTCACGTGTTATTAACTTGCAGGAAGGCATTAATAAGGTTGGTGGGCTTCACCAGCAACCTCCCCCAGCAGCACAGCCCGCGGACCTGCGTCCCACCTCTCGGTGTTGTCCCATTCCCTCCGCACACGCACGCCCCGGGCTGGGTCCCGCCGCGGACAACACGCACAACCGCGGGCCCTGCACANGCTGCGCCTGCGCGGAGCCGCGGGGCGTCACTTCCGCAGCGGCGGCGCCGCTCTGCCCTCCCTCCCTTCCCCGGCGGTGGCAAAATCCCGAAAACGGAATCGCAGGATATTCTGAGTTGGAAGGGACCCACAAACATCATCGAGTCCAACTCTTAAATGGCATCACTGCCTCCCTGGAGGGATTCGAACCCCCAGTCTCCCCATGAGAAGGGGGGACACTCACCACCGCAGTCAAGTGGACCCGCTCGGGGGGTCCCTGCGCTTTCCCTGCCTGCCTTCCCCATTTTCTGTCTCCGTCTCAGTGTCGTGAATCTCCTGGATCCAGCTCCTCCCCCTTTGGCAGCAGAACTGCTGGCTGCCTCAGCCAATAGAGGATAAATACAGGGCAAAATGTATTTCGAAATGTTTTGCGAGTTAAAATCTGAGGCAGGTGGAATGTAACTCTTGACTTCAGGACGATTTCTGATGCAGTTTGGCCACGGCGTTGGCTGGCTGGATTGCCTTTCAGTTCTCCTGTATCTCGTGTTCTTGATGCCAGCTTTTTGCTGGAATCTCTTAAAACGATGAAGATTTAAGAGAAGGTACAACTGTTTTATAAATTACTAAGGAGTGTCGACAAGGGATATATAAGTGGCAGAGGCGTGATGCCTTATCCTCGCATGTAATTTCAACAAAATAGTACGTAGCCCAATGTCTCTTGTACCAGGAAAGTCTCTCTAGTACCCAGGAATTCAAGCATTTCAAGTGTCATTGAAACTTCCCCCGCCTCCAAATTTGTGGTGTACCTAACAGACCCACAGGGTCCTTACACACTTGCTCCAAGAGTAGTTCTGTTAGTTTGTCTCAAATCACCACCACTGACAGTTTTCATAAAATGCTCTGTCCTACCAAGTTCTCCGTGTTGCCTGCTCGCTATGGATTATACCATTTCCTTTAATATCCACTGGTGTGAATATTGACACATAATTATCAAAACTGTTGGTGGCTTTTTTCTGAACTACAATTTCAGATTCTTGACTGAAGATGTTCTTTTTCTTCCCTTCCCTTACTCGTTCTTCTCACAATGTCTGGAAGTCTCAGGAAAACACAAAATGGATTATCTAAAATTTGTAAGACTCAGGACCCAAAAGGTCATCAGGCAAATAAAGCAGTGCTATGTTATAAACCCTTGTTTGTTTCTTTTGCTCAAGAATATACCATTACTGCAAATATCCTTTACTTGGGATGCCTTCAGTGGTACAATGAGGTGGCTTTTTTAAATCTTCATTTTAAGTAGAAGGAATGATATTTTGTAATTGCTGAAACAATTTAAAATGTGGAGTGCAAAGTCTTTCAGAAGAGTGAGAAAGGCAGCAGTCAGGGGCATTTAAGGACAGAGCAACATCAAGCTGTTGTCAAAACTAAACTATGGTGTGGAGGGGTAGGCTCCCTTTCCTTTCCAGAAACTGATTAATGAGGGTCACAAGATAAGCTGTTCTGGAAAGCAGAAAAGAGCTTTGTACATATTAGTACATATTTGCCAGGAGAGGAGTTTTAAAATGAAAGGCTCCTTCTTTCCCAATCTTGTAAGGAAATAAAAGATTTTCATATGTCAACAGACTTCTATGAGTTAAGAGATTACTAATGTGAGAAATGGAACTCATTACTAAGATGGAAGAAGAGCTGTAATCCAACATTAAATACTATTGCTTCAAAGCAGGTACTTGCCAAACAAAACAGTTACACTGGTATCCTGACTATGACCCTGGTAGAGCTTGCTCATAAAGATCACTGCTGTGCTCTGTATAGAAAGACATATATGGGACTGAGGATGGTCTTTCTGAGAGTGTTCTGAAACCATGAGATAAAAATGTGTCATCAGAGATTGATCAATGACGTCTGTCAGTGAAACACCACAGACACTAGCAATGGTAAATCAGTAATAAGCATACCATACAATGAGTCTGCACAAGCTGGGTTGGGCTCCCAGGTACTGGGAGTGAAGGCTGTTCCACTGAATTCTGCTGAAGCCAGGTCTTCCAGGAGCTGAAAATCAATATGGCTCCATTAAAGTCACAGCAGGGACAGATTCTATAGGCCTTTAAAACTCATTAGGTGGTGGCCCATCCTTGATGCATTTGCAACGATTTACCTTTCTTTAACTTTTGTACCTCAAGACACAGTTTTGCCTAAGTGAGTGAGATGTTTTCACCCTATTCTCAGCCTCATCTATTGCCTGGAACGGTCTGTTACAAAGGCTGCAAAAGTAAAAAATCTGTACTATAAAACAGAATGGCTTTGACGTTAGATTTTTAATGCAGTCATTTTCACACAGAAAATTAACTTCTGATGAACAGAAAGTTCAGTTCTGATCTCAACCACATATACATGTGGCTTCTGATATTTTCACATACCATGCATGCATGTTTTACTCAAGTGCTTAATTGCATTTACCTTCATTTGGTTTTCTTTCTTTTTTTTTCTTCCCCCTACCTATAAATAACTGCTAGCTGCAGTGCTGGTACTCTGATAAACCATTGCCAGTGTGGTTTCCTGGGCAGGACAAGTTCTGCTTGTTTGCTTAGCTTTTTTAAATGTTGTTAACATAGCCACAATCTTCACTCCTCTTGTATGCAGACTTACTGCGGACAATTCTTGCTGGAGCTGGTTCTGACAGCTTGTGATATGCAGATATTATGTTCTTTTATTTGAATCAGCAAGTCTGGGAGATTAAACTGTGTGAGTGTTTTCCCTTTTTCTCAGCCATATGGGGTTATTGGGGGGGGTCCCGGCAGACCAAGTGAAGCAGCATCTTGGAGCTCAGCTGTTGTACCTGGGGGGCTGTGAGGAAACACAGACTTCCAAGGAAGCTCAAATACAATAACAACTTGAAAAGGAAGCGATATGTTTCTGTGACTCTGAACTGGATAATGAAAAGTCAAGTTCTGTAAATTATGGTCAGTTATTAGAAGGGAAAAGACAGTGGTTTAAGTTTTAGTCCATCATTTTTGTTCAGTTTCCTACTCTAAAACGTTATCCCAGGAGTCATGGCCTGGGAATTCTGTGAGAAACACATCCCAGTGATGTACCCAGTATAACCAGTAATACGTAACCTACTGTGTCTAGGTCCCTGTTTCTTAGCAGGAGGCAATCCTCTCAAGCCCTTTGTGTTTGAGAGCCTGGTTGTGCTATTAAGGGTTGTTGGCCAAATCTTCATTCTTGCTTTTTCAATTAGGCATTTCCTTAACAGATTCTAGGATGTATTTTGCCAAACTGAAGGCTAAGGAAGGACTTTGTGACAGAACATACTTACGGATTTTGTTATGAGGAAATAAGAACTATTACTGATTGCAATGGAGCAACTGCACAGAAAGGCTTGAACTGATTAAGAAAAAAGTAATCTGGACCACTGAGTTTTCAGTGTTAAGCGACCCCAGGGTTTGAACATCTTCTTCAAGCTCTCATCACACCAATGTTTACATGCATTAAGATGACCTGAGGTGGCTGAGCCTCAGGCATGTGACTGCTACTTTTATTTATGGAGCAGTCCCAGTGGATGAAGTGCTTTGCTAAATATTTAAAGATGTTCTTTGTCCCAAAGTGCTTAGGCTTAAGATTTTCATTTATTCATAAGTTCATAGGGCTTAAGTCCAGACAGGACCATTAGATAATTTTTTGTGACCTCCTGTGTAACACACATTAAAAATACTCACTCAAGCCTGAGTCTTGGAGCTGAGGTAGCACAGATGGCTTAGCAGGACATCACATTTGGATTTCAATACATTGAACAGTAGAAAATCCACTGAATGACCTGGTAGATGAGCTAATTCTCATGCTATCCTTTGAGTAACCTGCAACCCACTAGCTTTAGAAATAAAAAGTCATGCGTTTAAGTGAGGGGGTGGTGTGTTAAACATAGAGGGAAAGACTTCAATGAAATTTTGGAATAAGCTTCAAACCCAACTTTGTAAAATCTTGAGGACAAATTTCAGGAAGACAACATTTGTCTTACTTACATAGAGATCTGTAATAAGATGGACACCTCAGGTTTCACCTAAAACTCCTCTAAGCAGTTATGTGCTATTCCCCATGCTATGGCTATTCATACGAATGCTGCTTATTGGCTGAGTTGATTAGCTGGGTACACTTGTCCTTCCTGAGGCCAACTTAGAAACTGAAAATCCCAACACTGTGATAGAGGAGTTAGTCAGGTATGGAGTGTCCTAGTGCCCACAGGCAGCACTGTTCTGCAAAAAAACAGATGGCAGTGGCAGATTTCAGTGTATATCAGTTTAGCGTCTGTATTTTTCAATTCTTTCCTGATAAAGTATCAGCTGTGGGTCTGAGCCAACACCCTAGGAGATTTCTGTGCTGGTGGTAAAAATGCTGTACACTGAGGCACAATGAGGCACACTGATGCTTTTAAAGCAAAATGCCAAAACTGTGAAGTTGTGATGAGAATAGATAATAAATGATTTAGGGACTGCATTACTTCTCAGGAGGGCACAGAATTGCTGGCAGCATTGGCAGAAATGGGAATTCCATCCACAGTAATAAAGCATCTGTATCTCTTTGTACCAACCAGTTGAGTGGCAAGTATCTCTCAGAGCCATGCCAGTGTAATAAAGCCAATATATCAACCTAAGAGAGATGCTAAGCTCTTTGAAAATAATTGTGTAGTTGGCAAGCAATAGCTGTTACTTTTTATATTGCAGAGAAATAAAACTGGATTTCTTTCCTCCCTCACTCTCCCTGCTGTGGTGCATTTAAGAAATTAAATGCAGAAATCTACTCCTAATGCACTCTTAGGTTGAAAAAATCATGACTGCAAATGGGAAACAAATTACAGAAGTGAAGGTTTCTCCTACCATTTTTCTGTGGTCACCTTTTTTATTTCCAGCAAATATTGCTGAACTACAGCTCATATGTAGGGAAGTTCTTGATACGTAGTACCAAATTTTTAGGAAAGCTCCATGTATGTGATATTTGGGCTGTACATTTCTTCAGATCAATCTGCTGCAGCTCATGGAGGCCTGTTCCTGAGCTTGCAGCCAGATCATTGCTTCGTGTGTGTCTTTGCTGTGTATCTTTTACAGCTGTGTGTACACACCACGTTTTAAAGCCCTGAGTAAGCATTTAAGAGGATGTTGGCAGAGCAATGGCATCAATCTCCCACAGGCAAAGAGGAAAGTTGAACCTGGAAGTTTATCGAATCTTTTCAAGCCTTTCACACTTTGTGTATTTCATAGATGTTCATGTTAAAGCTTATGACAAATCTCTGGCTCTTGTATTGAGCATCAGGATCTTCTGCTGCCATCTTATCCAGGCAGGCGCAGGCTGCTGCTTTCTCACCTGCTGATGACCTGTGTGTGCTAGGTCTGCTTGCAATGACTATCAATCGTGATGATTCCTGAAGCCTGGTGGAATAGTCCTGCTAAGATCATGGTTGAGCTGTCAAATGGTGCCAGGAAGACAGGCATAATAAAAATTAGAGTACGTACTGGAAAATCTTTCACACCCTCAAAAATTGGGCTGGCAGAGACCTGGTGGCGGCCACCTGCCGACTTTAACACTAGAGGGAGGCATCGCCTAAAAGAAATCACAAATGCTTCTAAAACAGCGCAATTTAAAACGATTTATATGTCTTGGAACGGAAAACCCCGCTGATTTCTTTTTAAAGCCTCTGGTTTTTTTGGAATACATTATGGGAGGCCTCATTTGTTACTGAGAACGCTCTTGGTCAGAATGAAATCCAACCCTCCTGATGAGGCGGGCAGATTCAGCCTGAACTGCTCTGCTGTGTCTTAGCTGGGCTCTCCTGGGACAACCTTTTGCTCCGTGCCTGGAGGTAGTGCAGCCTCTATAAATAGCCCATTGCTGAATTCTTATGTGAGCAGATTTTGAAGATTGTGCCAAAGGATAAAGAGTTGTGTTGGTTTAGTTCACTTCAGACTGACTGACACTGATTTATTTTGCTGTCTGGCCTCAGTTTGTACTCAGAGCAGAGCCCAGGAAGATGAAATGTCAGTGCCTCACTCTGCATTTATTTCTCCCTAATTGCAAGCCTATAAGCAAAATAATAGGGATTGACTTAATGATGATGACTATGTAGGAATGGTTGTGGTCCCTGAGGAGGCTTTCCCTCTCTTTACCCCTTTAGCTTGTCCAGTTGCAGCATGGATCCTGTACCATGAGGAGGGGAAGTAATGCACAGCTCCCACATTTGTGGTAGGACTTCCATGCCTGTAAACTGCATTTTGCTAGGTTGCACAAAAAGACCAAGGAGGAATGTGAATAGTTACTTGAGGGCTCCACAGCAGTTCACAGTAACTCAGAGTTGCATAAAGCATATATTGTACTGATCAGTGCTGG
Organism: Pitta sordida; assembly: GCA_013390025.1. Classification (NCBI taxonomy): domain Eukaryota; kingdom Metazoa; phylum Chordata; class Aves; order Passeriformes; family Pittidae; genus Pitta; species Pitta sordida. The sequence goes on along the minus strand of WEKX01017053.1, from coordinate 453,914 downwards.
AAGTTACATTTCTGAAGTAGGGATCAGGTGGGTGAAAAGCCTGCAAGTTAATGCCAGCAGTGGGGAAGAGAGAGTATGATGACCACTTCTTTCCCCCACTCCTTATTGTGGAGAGTAAAGGTGGTTCATGGAGAAGGGAAGAGAAGGGCCCAGGAACTCTGGGTATTCTCCCCAAGTGAGTTCTGTTCTGTGGAGATGCTTATTTCTTCTCCTAGACTTTAGACTGCCTTGCATCAGCTGGTGAGCACAAGGAAAGGTGGAAAAAGTGGTCTGAGGCAATCATTTCCACTCAGGTAGGAGGGAAAGAAACGCTGCTGAAGGAGCAGGACAGGCAGAGCTGAGATGTTCAAGTGGGGACAGAAACAGATGTGACAGAAAAGTGTAGATGGGGATCTGAGGGGAAAGAACAGATGTGAAGAGAGGGAAAGGCTGTTATGAAATCTAGGGACCAGAATTAATTGCTGATCAGAGATACATTGGTGGCAGTTTTGAATGAACTTAAATCTTTGCATTTGTGAGGTATAGCACATGTGCTAGTGAGCTCAGGTACTCTAAGATCACTGTGATGAAAGTCTTAGAGAGAGAGGGTGTGTTGTCAGAAAGTACAAATGATTACAGGAATTTAAAAGAATAATAAAATATGTAAATTACAGCTATAAAGACTACTCTGTTTAGAGTTGCTTAAGCTGTTCCATGAATTTATTTGTCCTTTTGGCAACACTTGTGTCCTGAGTCTCTGCTGAAGTGGAACTTGTCCACTGTTCCTATTGCATCATTCTACTCCATCTTAGCCCGAGACTGCTTCTAATAAAGGAACTTTCACAGTGTCTGTCTGCAGTTTCATTCTATTGAATCCCTTGAACACCTCATCATCTACATTTCTCACCAAATGCCTTGAGATATGGTTTGTTAAACAACTAATAGAAAATTGTGTTGGGAAAGCTGCTGATGTAGTTCCATGTGCCTTTCAGAACATAATCCAGCAGATTTGTAGTTATTGTAGCAGATCTCTGTTTAGAGCAAGGAAGATTTCTCAAGATGCTGTTTAAAACTTCCTGGTTTGTGCTGCAAATTGTTAATCAGTCCATGACAGCATAAATAAAATTAGAGGGTTTAATTAAAACTAATGAATGAGTGAATGGAGAATACACAGCATGTTTCACTTGTAGTACTCTGGTGCTGTGAATAATTAAAATGTCACAAAGTAGGAGATCTCTTAGTAAAATTGTTGGAGCTGCAAAAATAGAGGCCCCTGGATTTTGGTAGTTTGGGAAGGTTTTGCTTTTTAAATTGGTTGAAACATTTTCATATAAGATAGAGGAAAGATACAAAAATATATACAACTCTGATTTTTATTAGCATGCAGTCAAAGCTGGAAGCTTGGTGCTAAACAAACCCTACTGTATTTTGGATCGGTTTACATGTCTCTGAAGATCTGTGTTCATATTATATTAATCCTAAAATCATTTCACTCAGGGGATCAGTTTCTTCTTTTGACTCATCTGTGATTCTATTCTTGCAAAGTAAACTTATTATTACAAGTTCTTATATTGTTACTTGTTAATGTTCTATCTACTCAAATCACAAGCATTCTTTTGATTTAAAGCCAAACCTGAACCACATCCTAAACTGGATTTTCCTTTGGCTCAGATTTGGCTTATATGACATGGTCAAATAATGGGTCAAGAGAATAATTTTGTTTGGACTGTTTTAAATAGATCCAAAGGGCATCAGGTGGAAATGAGAAAGATGAGGTGAAGAGGCTGATCAGACTGTTTGGATTACATACTAGACCAGAGTATAAATTCTCACAATAATAAGAAAACATCTTCCATCTTGCTGCTGTGCTTGCTGTTGTCTGTGCTATGATGTGCTTTTTACCACCCCTCTGTGACTTACTCTGAGGCTGGTGTTCTCCTTCTTGTCTCCAGACTTTTCCCCAGATCTATTCTCCTGACTATGACATCTTCTGAATTAGGGATCCTGTTGGAGCATGAAACTGGATATGGATAAATATTGTGGCTACTGACGTCACTGATGAAATAATAATGGCCCCCCACCTTGCTTTCTGTGTCAGAATGACCCAAGGTGTGCATCAGTGCGGTTTAAAAGGTACCATACCTCCATCAGAGGCCTCTAGAGGCCATGATCTAATGGTAGGCAGTACTGGATGAAAATTGGAGCGGGATGAAAAGGTGAAAAGGTGAGGATGATCTGTGAGTTAAGTGTCCATGCTGCTGTATAGTCCTATCTGTGTATCATGAAATTCCTTAAAATGGATGAATGAATAAATTTACATTGAGAATTTTCACAGAAGGAGTGATTGGCCATTGGAATGGGCTGCCCAGGGAGGTGGTGGACTCACTGTCCCTGGAAGTGTTTAAAAAACAACTCGATGTGGCACTTAGGGCCATGGTTTAGTAGATGAAATGGTGTTAGGTAATAGGTTGGACTTAATGATCTCAAAGGTCTTTTCCAACCAGTGATTCTGTAATTTCCACCAACTTAGCCTGGTAGGTCAAGATGAGAAGAACAATGCAACTTCCAAGTGGTCCCATGGTGTCTTCCAGTTTCAGACTGAGTATACAAAGCCTCACTACTAACAAAATCCATTATATATTCCCCCTCAATGCTTGGCTGTCTGTTTAGCAGAAGATCAGACTAGATTATGATAATGGTCCCTCTGAGCCTTAAACATTTATAAAGGAATAAGTAGACTTTGCCAGGAACAAAAACGATTTCTTAATGTTACATGAAATACCATTTAAAAGCATGGCATAACTCTAACCTGTTCACCATTGGCTTAATGCTTTTCTATTAAGAGTAGTGTGAAAAAAGTTGTCTCAAAAATGCATTTGTCTTAGAAGAAAATACTTCTGAAGAATATGCAGGATTTTACTATTTATATATGGTAAAAGGTATTTTCCGTATAGGTTTTGGTTTATTTTGTTCTAAAATTCAAATATTTTGGAAGCAAAACATTGAGAGACTACCTAAGAAAATACTTAATTCTCCCTGCATCTCACTTTGGATGTGTTTGAGTTGATGGAAGTTATAATAAAGAAACTGGGGGCTTTTCAATATGCTCCAAATCCCAAATATCTATATATTGTCAAATCAGAGTAGATTTTCTGGCTCACCCTATAACATTAGGAGTCTTAGTTACCCAGAAAAAAAATTAATAACCAACAGTTGGAGTTAATTATATATGTTCAATTCCTCACATAAATTATGCTGATTTATGTGAATTCTTTGGCTTAATGGCTAAATTAATAATTCTCTACAAATTAACAATAATCACAAATGCAATTGAAAAAAATATCTTCCCACTGGTTAATTTAAGATTCTGTTTCTGCAATTGAGTTCAGTACTCATTTTCAATCAACCAGGGCTTACATGCTGCTCTTGGTGACATCATTGTAAATCTGGGGTGAAGTTCTTATGAAGTCAATGGCATTACTCCAGATTTACATAGATGTTGCCAAAAGCAAAACAGAGTCCATCAACTAAAGCATTCCCTTATCTTCAAAGGGAATTGGTTTCATCTGTAATAAAATATCTCAGGACAGCCTAAGCTAAGTCTAGTTATTTGGCTTTACTGAGCTGTTTTCTGTGAATGAATCATTTTAGATTTGAGCCTAAAAGGTTGAAATCCATAAGCAACCTTCCACAGACTACACTGGAGCAGATCCAGGCTCCATAGAGCCTCTGCTAAGATGCTTTTCATTATGGAAAGATGAAGTTTAGGTTGCAAAACTTTGTTGGGCTTTTCATAGAACGCATGTAAAAACTTGTATTTCTTAAATTGCAGAGGCTGCCAAATATGATTGCAATGTAGCTAGAAAGAGGCAGGCATAAAGTGTTTGGGACCTTGTCCATGCTGGCCTCTATTTGCAAGGGATAGTTCTAGTTAGCTATTATTCTCTTGCTGTATATATCACATGTTTTGTTTTCCAAACATGGATCAACCTTACTGGTTTATTTTCTTAGTTAATTACAAAGTGTTCAAAAAGCAAAACTTCAAATCGAAATTCCTCAGTAAGTAGCTCCATATTTTTAACTTAAGTTTATTGAGTTTAATGCTTGCTACAGGGTAGTGCATACAGTGTATACTTTTCGAATGTAGGAGCTCTGGCTTGTATTTTGCCATGTGGTTAGGTAGTAATACCTTTGTTTAAGGATCTACAAAAACTATGCTTTCCTTCAGAGCACACAGTAGGAACTGTGAGCCAATAAGTTCTGCATTAAAGGATATTCCTTGCTCAGTCCATTCATCATGTTGTCACATTTCTTCCCCATTACTACATCGTGTTGCAGGAATAATACAAAGTAGATCTAGAATTGGTTCACAGACCTCAGTATTTTTTCTGATGGAAGTTTTGCGTCCTTTCTATGTATGGGAATGTTGGCATGGTACTGCTTTTCCCTCACAGTCAGGTAGAATGCTTGATACTCCTGGAAATATCTGTCTTACTGTGTAGCTGTATCACTGCTCTTCAGCTCGTGTAGGAAACACAATGCTCCCAGAAGTGCTGGGGGAGAGTAGATGACTGCACCACACAATGCAGTCTCAGGAGGACTGGAGGAAAGATGTCTGAGGGTGGGCTGCTTGCACAAATACAATTTTGTCAGCATCCAGCATGCTTGCAAGGTGACCAGACTGAGCTAGCAGATCTAGGAACTTATAGCTCCTGCATCAGAAGGAAGCAAAGAGGGGATTCTTCCTTTGATTGAGTGGGATCCACCTGTCACTGTTAAGGAAACCTTTGTGTTCTCTGAATGGATAAAGTCCTCTCTGTATAGTAGCTGGGAACAGCATTCATTTATAATTGGAAATATTATGACAACATTAAAAGCCAAAAGTTAGACTGAATATCAAGAACTTTATGATAGATAAATTTATTGCAGGTTAGTCAGCCTAAAGAAACAGCAGAAGGACTGTAGCATGAGTTACATGCAATCATAGTACAGTATTCCCTCGCTATTTTGCCGTTCACCATTTGCAACCTCAATACATCGTTTGCTTTTCCCCCCAACTTTACCATATTTACTGTATTTGGTGTATTTACTGTATTTACCGCTACTTTGCGGATTTTGCTTATTGTGGAATCTTCTGGAACTGACCCCCCATGATATTCAAGGGATTACTGTATACACAAACCTGACAGAATAATGTGTGAGGAATAATCTCAAATTCTTTAATCTGAAAGATGATGAAGAACAGTAAGGAAAGTAAAACACTAGGGCAGAGGTCGGGAGAAACTCAGAAATCTCCATCCTTAGTGTGTAATTGAATAGACCTCGTTGCCTCTTGTGTATTGCTGCTCATAGTATTCATCCGATTTTTGATGGTTTGTGCCAGCAGGCCGTAAAATCATGCAGCTGTGAATCAACTTCAATAACCAGGGTAGGATCAATACCTAATTCTATAAAGAAATCCTCTTAAAAAGGGCAGGAGACCAAAGCTGGGATTAATAGAGTCCTCCAGTAGACATCTCCTATTGCACATCAGAGAGTTGTCAGTATCTCTTGTACAATTTATACTGCCTCAATATCGCAAACCTCAGCAAGCACAGAAAGCAAAAGCAGTTTTAGAATTTTCTGTGCTAGAGCGATTCCCTTCACAATAGGTCTAAGCAAACCCAAACTGATGCGTTTTACACAAATGATTATAAATAGAAGCCAAAATTTTGTCAGACCAATAGTGCAAACTTAACATATTGGCCCCTTGGTGTCATTTGAAGAAAATTAATGCAGAGGGCCGAAGAGACACAGTCTGCAATATGTAATGCTCCAGAGACATAGCTGGGATTTTGTTCCTAGTGTAGCAGAAATAAATGCTCTTGGCAAGTCATAGGGGAGAAATAAGACATGTACATAAGTAAGATTAATCAGTAAAGCCAGCTTCTATCTCATGAGTCATATCTGACATCAAAAACGCCAAGGTTGTTTGCATGTTAAATTTGTGCTACTATAGGAAAGGAAGAATAACAAAGAATATCTTGTGCAAATTGTGCAGTAGATTTGGATAACTGGCAAGCACTAGTAACAATGGAGAAAGAGGAAGAAGGAGGATGGGCTTCTCTTTCCTCTCTCAATAGAAAACTAAGTGTGAAATCATGGCCCAAATAAAATCAATGCTCCTGTGGCTCCTAGCAGGGTCAGGTCCTGCCGATTGTTTGTGTATTCTGGGTTATGGTGGAAGGGCAGAATTTCTCAATCTTTACTCAGATAAATTCTCAGGGAACTAAGTGGGAGTGATAACTGGCCAAAGATTCTCTCTGCAGAAAATTTTAGATCTGTTAAATCAGAGGCAAGAGAACTTTCTTTAGTGACAATCAAATATGCTCTTGTGAACTGCCATTTGGTGATTGAATAATGAGGGAACTGGGGAGAAAGAAGCAACTGCCAGAGTATATAGCTGTGGTCCTCAGGTTGCAGGTCCCCTGCTCACCTGCCCTTCCACACAGTATGTGCAGTAGTGACCTGGTGCAGAAGTGTCCCTTCTTGTGTGCACAGAGCAGTGATGGTTCAGTGTGTGCTGCCTTACTTCCCTTTGCAGCAAGCCACTGTGCTAGGTGTCTGCCCTTTCTGCAAGGACAGGGCATTGTGAAGGAGAGATACTGGGTTTCTGCAGCATCATTCTGTATTTTACTCCTAGATTTCCTGGCACAGTCAAACGTGATGCACTAGACATGTTTTGGCTCTGCATCAGATTGCTCAGCAAAGTCCAGGAGAAGACACATCAGCAGAAACAAAAGAGTTCTTTCAGGACATGAGGCAGAGATACGTAGTCTTACTTTTTTAAAAGAGTATTTTGAATGGGACAGATACAAGGACTCTATTTGTTTACTGCTCTTTTCCTGCTGGTCCCTTCCCCCTTCAGTTTACTGGGTCTTAATTTCAGAGCTTAGTGTACTTGTCAAGCACAAACCACCTCAGCTGTTAGCAAGGGAAGGGGACAGTGGCGACTGTCAGTATAGCAGAAGTGACTGTCAGTTGACATAAGGACTGCACTATCTCATGAAGAATCACATTTCGAGCTTCGACCCAGGTCACGCAGCTCAGTGATGCTCCCACACAGCCCAAGCCTTCAAGGCACAATCTGGCTCTGTTAGTTTTGTGACAGTGGTTGTCTAGGCAGGCTCCCCCAGGATTGAAATGAGAGACCTCTTTTGCTGGAAACACTTGAGTATGTCCAGATTAAGCTAATGTGGCCTCTGCAATTAACGTTTGTAATGTCCTTTGGGAAATGACCACAGGGTTTGGGAGGCTGGTGAACAAGGACTGGCCAAACAGCAGAAATAGTCACACAGGTGTCAAATGTTTGGAATGCTGGGCACCAGGGAAGGAAGGTGGGTAGAAAGAGGTCCCCATTTAATTTCTATGGCAGGACTTGGTATGGAAAGTACTACGAAAGAACGCTCATTGTTGCAGTATCAAAATCAAGCTGTTAGGCTGGAATTTTATCTTGCTCTCTATGATAAATGTGCTGACCTACTTCCCTTTGGCACAGGGAAGGCTAACACTTCAGGACAACTTTTTCTCTGTCTGTTCAAATCCATTTTTCACATGCCACATTTCCCAAACCAGGAAAACTAAGTGGTATGGTACCCTGATACAGTTTATATCAGCCACTGTGCAGGCAAAATGGGATTCAGTGGAATAACATCAGAAGCAGAAAACATGCCCTGCTTGTGCCACAAGCTCATCATCATGTGAGGCATTTCCAAAGCGTTTTGGATGCTGATGCCATTAAAAATAAACCTGTACCCACATGATGGGCATTATTTACCCACTAAATGGAAAAGATGAGGAAGGTGTAGCAGGGCTGACTGATGAGCCAGTGACAGTGGCAGTGGCAGCAGGCTGAACAGCCCTGGCCAGCTGGCCAGCTTGAGCTCGGGGGCCTGCTCATGTTTGGCTGTGGGCAGAGTGCGGGGCTTGCTCCCTGCATGTGCATTTACAAGCTATTAGTGCACAGCTTATTTGGATGCAAGGAAATGCCTTGTGAGCATTGTGCCTAAGCCAGTGCCCAAACAGAGCTTTTTAAAAACAGCAAGCCTTAAGGCGAGCTCGTTGTGTGTGGGAGCTGTTAGTGAAGGAATGTGCTAGCAGTCCTGCTGCTTGCTCATTTATATTACGTATTTTAAATAGAAAATTCAGATGAGAGGGTGTGGCTGCCAAATGCATTGCTGGATAAAAGGTGTAAACATGGATTTAAAGGTGGTATCAGTCATTTAAAGGTTAAAATCATGCTGTAATTAGCTATGCAGTTCCAAGACTATATTGGCAAGACAACTGTTAAGAACATGTGATTAAGGCTTTTTTGTCTTCAAGTAATGAGGATGCAAACATGATCAAGTTGGTAGATCTAGATTGAAAAATCACTGTCCTCCAGCTCTACCCTGCAAGTTGTGAAAAGAAAGCTTCACTCACGTGGTAAACACATGGATTTGTGCAGGGAATGGACTTCTAGCTACTCTGAAGTTTATTTCTTTGGCTGTGGAAAGCCTCTCTCTGCTCCTCAGAGGGAATGGATGGATGAATGTAAGTGCTGATAAACTTACCTGCTTCTGGAGTCCCTGCATAGTACAAGTGCCTTGGGACAGAGTACTTACCCTGCATTAGAAAGTTCCATGACTTGTGCCTCCCTGTTTTCTGGTCTAGCTCTGTATTGTCTCATAGCAGAGACATCCTCTGCTCTGCAGCTGTCATAACACTTACAAACCACCCACTCTTCACAGGAGCAATTACATGTAATCCAACCCCTTACCGTATGTGCAAGCTGATCTGTCCCACTGCCCTAACTCAGGCTCCAGAATCCCTTTGTTTTGCAGCGCTGTCACCTCTGCAGCAATCACAGCAGACCTGCTTCATTATTTTCCAATTTGTGCTCTGGGCTCTGAGACCTCAGACCTGCTGGCCTTCTCCCAGTGGAATTCCACTTATGCAGCTCAGACAGGGTGCTCTTTGCTGGACATTCTCTTGCCTGCCTCTTTTGGCATAACTTACAGGCTGATTTATCTTTCTCCTAATTGTATCAAGTTATTTGTCAGCCACAATTTTTGCTTCTGATTTAATTGTGTCCTCTCTACAGCAGAAATTTGCCATAGAGCTTAGTTTATTAGTGCTGATGTATTTGAGCATTAATTGTGGTTTACCATGGCCTGCCTTTCCATACCTAAACTGCTGTATTTCTTACTATGTCCTGGGACAATTTGAATGAGGATCATGGGAAAAACCTCTGACAAAAGAAGACCCCTCTCCCTCCCATGAAATTGAGTTAGCTTTTCTATTGTTTTATCCCATGTTTTTAGATCAGGAAATTTGCTTAGGTAGGCTGACCTTGGGCACTGCAATTGTTGCAAGTGCTAGATTTACTTTCTCATCCCGTGTTTGATTTGAGCTGAGATGTCCTGATTGGGATATCCACTCCAATGTAGCTCCACCTAACACCCTCCCCTCTCTCTGCAAAAAAACCCAATCAAAATCCAAACACAACCATTAACAAATTTCTTTTTCAAAAAAGTATGTACTAAATATTCATATTTGACCAGAACAGCTTTTCTGTTTCTCAGGAAACCAAAACACAGTCTGTACTGGTTATTTAATTTATTGATACCACAGATAGTTAGTTCACAGTTATTGCTGATAATTCTTATTTATCCAACTTAACTCTATACAGCTTCTGCAGAAAGTCTTTGGAAAAATACTGGAGCTGGAAATACTCCAGAGACCACATGTGATGGGAGATGGTCCTCCTGTGACTCACTGCTCAGGCAGTTCAGAGCCTTCCTGATGTCCAGTCAGGATCTTAATTGCTGTTGTTGCTTTGGAAACTGAACTTGTGTTAACTGCAGCAGTGTCATTGCTGTGGGGCTCTGTGCCTCTCTTATGTTTGTACCATGACCTCGCTGGAGGTGCACACTGAGTGAGGCCTTTCAACCAATTTGGCTTACAGTGAACTTTTCCAGGAGAGCACCAGTGCCATGGAGTTTGGTGGTGACCTTGGTCAGCCTCCCTGGGTGCAAGAACAGCATTAATTTAATTTTTATGCCTTCATGGTGTTTCTAATAAATGCGCCTGGCAATTAAGCAAAAAGTAGTGAAAATCCACTTCAGATTTCTTTATTGTTTCTTTGGCCAGAAGTGTTAGCTAGCTCTAATAAAAGTGCTCCCTGGGGAGTTGTGTTTTGCAGTTAAAAGTAGGATTCATAGACCAAGCCTTGAATTCTAAACTGTGGCATCTAAATAGAGGTAGTCTAAAGATAAGACCAACTTGGGGCTGTTGACAGTGTCACAGAAATAGACATTGATGTAGACTAGCCCTCTCTTGCCCCTTCTGTATTGAGACACACAGGAAAATGTTGGGGCGCGTATATGGGGAGGAAGAGGATAAAGGGCTCATGAATTTGCTTAGTGCCATGCAAAGACAACTGCCATCTGCCAGTTTGACATTGGTTTCACTGATCTGGAATGCTGTTCATTTATGAGATGGTCCTTTGCATGAGGGATCTGTGATTTCCTAAGCCAGAATCAGAAAACTCCAGTCGCTTGGTTGTGTCATGAAGTCACTAAACCTAGAGGTCATTGGTGGGGAGGAAAATGACACTGAAATAAAGCACTGAGACTGCCTGTACCGTCCTCCTCTCAGCAACCAGCACTTGGATCACATTCGGTCAAGCCAACATTTCCGTCCAACATGTAGGAGAGTTGCCCCCGCGGCTGGGCAAACCCTGCGGAGCGTCACCGCGGACCTGCCGGCGGCTCCCTGCGAGCTGGAGCTGACTCCGGTTTGAATTCTAAGAAGCGAAAGCACAGCAATTTTCTGGTCAATAGATGGTGCTCTCCAGCTGATTTTCTGTCTTGAGTGGGAGCTTGGCAACAGTTTCAAGCAAGTCCTTTCCTATTGTTAACTCCAGTAAATATTTTCTGGCCTGGGTTGAACTTCCCAATTATGGAACTTTTGTAAATTCTCTTCAGAGCAGGTCTGATTGATTAGGCAGATTTTTTTTTTCATTTGCAGTTAAGATTTCGTTTCAACTTAAACAATGGTGAAACAACAAAAAATATTGTGCTGCATGTACAGTGTACTGCTGGCAGGCTGAAAGCTTGTGACTTAAATTATACAATGAAAACCTAGTACCAAATAGGTACAGGGCATGTTTGTAAATATGGTATCAACTAGGATCACAACATGCTTTTAAACTTCCTGAAGCCTTGAATAATCACATTGTGACAAAATAATACATCCAGGTGGTAAAAATACTAGAGTAAAGTAGCTCCTTCCTGGCGCTTTGGATCCTTGTATATTGAGGTAGAGTTTCACGATTAATATAAGCTATCTGAAAGCTGTGTAGTGGGTGAACATGGTGCTGTTGTGCACTCCTCTGCTGCTGGATGTTTGTACTCTCCATGGGTAGGCAGTCCTTATCACAGAATCACAGAATATTCTGCATTGGAAGGTACACACAAGGATCATCAAGTTCAGCTCTTAAGTGAATGGCCTATACAGGGATTGAACCCACGGCCGTGACATTATTAGGACCAGACTCTAATCAACCAAGCTTCTCTCATGCCACTGCTTCTTGCTTTTACCTTATTTTATGTAGTTTTCTCTGACTGTATTTTAGTTAACACACTTCTGTTAAGAGGTAGCGTGTGTCTCTTGCTCTTGGCTGTGCCACTCTATCCCCTTTCTTCCATGAACTCTGCTGTTTGTTAGGTCTGTCTGTAATCTGATTCAGTAAACTAATGTAGGTGAAAATTATCAATGGAGAGTGTCAGCAAGACCATTTCACTCTTTCAACAACAACGAGCCTGGACATCAGTTTAGTTTCCTTAGGGAACTGCAGTGAGAGACTTCAGGAACCTGATCTTGCTCACACTGAGGTTGACAGCAGAATTCCACCTGATACGGATGCCATAGGAACAGTCTCTCGATCCCAGTTTTGCACATGGTTATATAGAACACTCCAGGCACAAGTTTTGTGCCTCCTTGGAGTTAAGCATACCAGTATGTTCTTCAAATACCTACCTGTTGTCTGTGTATGTCACCCTTAGGAAAGCAGTATTTTAAAGGAGTCACAGCTGCTTATGGGAAAGCAGTGTGTCACAAGGGAGAGATGTGTTACATCAGAGACAATTCTCTGCAAATGCTACATCTGAGATTAACTTCCCAGCTGTTTCTTGATTTACTTATAATCAAGGGCATGTGAGCTGCAACTTCCTTCCTTTACTCTTCCTTGTCAAAAGAACCTGTTTAATGTAAACCTAGGAAGTATGACAGGACGTTTCTTTATGCATTGCTGGTGGTTTATGTGGAGAGTACTCACTTGAGTCACTCTGTTGGAGGTGTGGAGCACATCTTTCTGCATTAGTGCAAGAGAAAGTATCCAATGTGTTCAAGATGGCAGGAGTTTCATATTAATTTCCTTTCCTCAAAAGTGTTATCACAACAATCTAATGCATTTTTATGGATATAAAATCTTCCCCTGATTACTGAGCTGAAGGGAACATGACAGCAATTTGTTCCGGTTAATAACCGAAAGGCTTAACTTGAGATAAGTTGGAATGAAAGCAAGTGTAAACCAGATGCGTAAAGAACAGAATTGCAGACTATTGAAGAAATGCTTGAGGTTTTATGTGCCCGTTTTCCTTCAAAACAAATATAAGTTGAAAGTGCTCATCAAATCCATGGTGCTTGTTTCTTCCATGGTGAAAGCACAGTTATATGCTGCTGGAAACTGGAAAGAGTCTTGCTTTGAACAGTATGTGTGGGAGCAAATGGAGATGGTTGGATTACACCAGTGTAATTTTGGAATGGGCTTTTCTAATGGCTCTTTCGAGCCAGCAAAGTACAAACTTCTGATTTTCGGGGAGGGGGGGGAGGTGTGGGTTGACTCCTCCCCCCAACCCATCCTTAACTCTTAGTAAATAAGGAAAATTCTTACAAAACCTGTCTCATGTTTTGCAAGACTGTTTCTGGTCCTGGTAGCCTATGTCAACTGATCAAATCAGTCGAGGAACATACAGTATTTATATTTTAGTTTCCATCTGTCTGTGAAAGTATTAGATCACAATGAACCAAAATTTATCTTTATTTTTTTTTCTCCTGGATATCATCTACTGTTTTTTATGTCCAGAAGGTTTGTATCCACCTGGTTACTTGATGATGTCCTAGAAGTAACTGGAATAATTCAAGGACAAAGAATACAAGTTTATTGAGGGGAAGAAGAGAAATTCTCTACCCTGTCAAGTCTTGCTTGAATTATGATTTCTATGTTAGGAAGCATCAGTAACATGTTTGGAAGAATCAAAAGCACAGAGTCTTGCTACTGTCAGACCCTGCTCTTAGACAATTGCAGATTAGAGTTTCCATTCACTCCAGCTGTGGATTGGTCTGAGACACAAAGTTCATCATTATCTAGAACTGAGAAGGTTGGGGAGGCCCAGATCATCTGTTCAGAGGCAGATGTTACCAGCAGTGTGTAGGCCCAGAAGCTAGAGGGTGTTGACAGCTGACTTGGAGTTACATTTAACAGCAGAATTTTTCTGAAGTATTGGATTGATGCCAGAAAGGTTGTCTTAGCAGCACATGCGACCAGTGCTTAGCTCTGTGTATTTTTGCTGTTACCTTACAAGTTCACTGGTGCTGCTGCTCTGTGTCAGAAAGTTTAATACATCCCAGAGCACCCCATAAGTGTCTGGGTACTGGAGGTTGTGTGTCCACTTTGCAGTGTTTATTTCTCTGAAGCTGAGTGGGTGGTAGCCATAAAAAAGAGGCTTAACTAAAGTCAGGGTGGTTTTATTTTTCTCTGACATACTTCTTTCTCATGTGTAATTCAAGAGTCTAAAAGCTCCTCTCGCTGGAGTATGATTGGGAGGCATAGGGGCACATCCATCTTTTCATGAACCTCAGTCTTGACTGAAATCTACATGATGGCTGACACAGTCAGGCTGAGTAGGCTACAGAAGTCTGCCTTCCAGAAAGATGTATATAGGCAATAACAGCAGAAACTTTAAGAACTGCAATTTTATTTTCTGCTACCTCATCTTCGTAGAGGGTAATGTAGCTACTTGTCTTGCCAGCCCAACCACAGTTTGCTCGAGGGTGTTCTAGCCAGCATGGAGTGTTCCTGGTTTCTATGGTCTCTGCTAGCTCAGATCTGGTGTTAACACACTGGGTTTTATTGCTGCCAACAGATTCAGACATTTTATTTAGTCATCAAAATTTTTTTACTAGCCAGGTGGGAATGACCAGGATTACTTGTCTGCTATAGATCTTCTATCTGCCAATTATCTGGATAAATTAGAGATATTACCAGGCCTGCAAAAACAGTGGTTAGCAGAGCTTTCTTTCTTCCAGATCATTAAACCACTGAGCATTGCTTTACTCTCCAGTTCATGTCACATATATAATAATATGACCATCTCTATTTGTCAAGAGCTAAACTGTTAATGAAACACAAAACAACCATGGCTTATTCACCATTAAAGGTGCAGGCTATTATATTTATTTAATAGAAGGAACATAAATCTAGGCAGGAGCTTTAGGGTGCTGTGGGAAAGGAACTTTTACAGCAAGTCCATATTCTATGGTACATTTTAAACAGTTGCTCAAGGAATAGGTATCAAACAAAAGGAATTGACTGTTCCCCAGATCATTTCAGAATGGAATGCAGTGGTCCTGAAGATTTATTTCCTGAAATTATATTTTCCCCACTTTTTCCACCTGCTCTTTGGGAAGAAAACCAAAAGATTTCTAATATTGTTAGGAAAGTGCCCACAGACTTAGAAAATTAGTGAAACTTGCCTATTCTGATAAAGATGGCCTCACTGGAAGGGATGTGCCTGATTTGATGAAATTGTTATTCTCTTCTCCTTTGGTCTGTTTTAGGTGTGGCACACTGAGCATCCAAATAACTAAGCACATTCACTTGGTCACCTTTGCTGTAGTCATACTTCACAGGTGTTTGGAAATCATTTTGAATGAATGTTCATGTAAAGTTGGGCCTCCTATAACTTGGACCCACGGTCTTAATTGGGATCCGCGTAGCCTGACTTCTGCATTGAATGGCGGCCACACCGCCGCCCGTGCCACTCCCCCTGCTGCCTGCGTCACCACTGCCGCCCGTGCTGCCGCCTGTGCCACTGCTGCAGCTGCCGTGGCAGCAGGTCGCGCGTGTGCAGTTGCGAAACTGGTCTCCTACATCACTAAGAAGTCACACCGCTAAGATCTGAAGCTGCAATATGGGGGGCACGAAGTGCAAGAGGGCCAACTGTATAAGGCAGAGTTGAGAGCAGAAGTAAACAGGAGTGACCTGCAGTTGAGAGCACAGTGGGATGAGAGCTGTTTGCAGGGAGAGGTCTTCAGTCCTAACATCTGTGACACAGGTACAGAGACTATGCAGTGTCCTGAACTGTTGAGACAGTCTTCAGTACAGTGACTCACACAACTGTTAGACATATAAACCGCCAAGGATGTATAAAGAAATAGTCAGTCATATGTCCTATCTTTGCCTTAAAGAGGTCATTTCAAAAGGGAAGAATCAGGGAAGGTGCAGATCACAATGCCTCTGACTGCTGGGAGGTTGGTGTTCTCCACTGGAGAAAATGGGGAGGCGAGGAACTGAGTGGATGCAAGGATTTATTTCTTCTTGGTTGCCTTCATGCTTCCCTCTCTTCTCCAGGGTAAATTCTACTGACACAGTTTTCCAACAAAAAATCTAAAGTTCAAGAAAACTACATTTTCCAACAGTAGAATAATGAATAGGTACCATAGTGGTCCTGCTGACTCAGCTTCTTGACTCAAAAACCAGAGTTGTATCACTGTGAAATTTTTGCCGCAAGCTCAGCTTTTCTCTTTCTGCTCTTGGTCATTGCTTAGGAGGCAGTGGGCAAGTGACCAGCCTTGACTTTTTACAGCAGCTGTGGAAAGCATTGCCTGGTCTAGCCCCATAGTGGCTGAGAAAATACAAATGGTTTTTTAAATACAGAATGTGATGTCTCATATGTTTCAAACTGCTATTTTTCTGGTACAACACAAATATTCTGTAGGACAAGTAAGTAATGTAATTTTTAAGGAAGATTAATCAACATCCTTTGCTCCTGCTCATTGAGCCATTCCTCACCTCCAGAAACACCATGAGGTTGCAGTCTGGTCCTTGACACTTCCTACGGTTGGTTCATGACAAGTCCCCAAACCTGCAGTACATCATGAGCTCTGGCAGCGTGTGGGTAAACATCCTCTGAGAAGCAAATGTGTGGGACTGAAGGGAATGCCCTGTGTTTTTGTTGCTGAGGGAACCAGAGTGCTGTTTAATCTTTCATTTCCTACATGGAGAAGTGGTCAGCTGTGACCCAATGCTACTGTCATCTGGAAGATTTGAGGCTGTTTTCTAAGTCTGGTGTCTGAACTGGAAGTGAAAGGGATACTGTGCAAACTGGATCTTCTTAGGCTTAAGCAAAAGCAGAGTTATGACAGCTGAAATGGAGATCATAGATCAGAGCGTGCCAGACGGGAAAGTAGCTCTTCTCTCCAGTTGCCTTCATGACATCTACAGTTTGACCTCTGGGAGTGGACCTTGGCTAATGTGTATGAGGTGTCTGTGAACACAGAACTGTATCAGAAAGGCCAGGTAGGCCTGGCCGAAATATTGTCAATGTGTTGGTGGTGTGGTTGCTTCTGCTTCAATCACTGGGACAGGTATCCTGCGTAGTGTAACTTCACTGTGTGATGTTGCCATGGTTGAACTGTATGTGATGTTTGAAAAAAAAGACACAGTTTTGAGTGAGAGAGCAGGGCACACTTCAGGATCAGGTCTATTAGATCAGTAGTTGTTTGTATGGCCACATGTTCGCAGCTGTCTGGCACTGAGCAACCACTCAAGACTTAATAGAGGTTGCAGGGGTCAGAAGCAGTTGGGAAAGCTCTGAGGATGTCCTGGGCAGTGGTGTGAGACCCAGGCATGCACGTGCTCACACGCACATGCTGGCCAGCATGCTGCAGAGCTTCCCAAAGGGCTGTGCAAAAAATAACTTCAAAAAGGAAATGGTGTTGTTGAGAATATTTTCAGAATGCAAACTAAACTCTGGTCCAAGAGAAGGTATTACTTTGGAAGGAGGCCAGAAACAAATACAGCCATGACCTGCAATGACCACAGCTACTCTTCTGATCCTGGCTGGCTTCTGGCCTCCTCAGGGAGTGCAATATAGATTAAAGAGAAAGCCAGCAGCTCCTGTTCTTATTTATCTCTACAGTGAAAAGATCAGACAGTCAAGGTACTGGGGTTGAACAGTGCCTTAGCTTGGTGAATAAAAAGCCTGGCAAAAAAATCCCACCCTGTGCTTATAAACTTCCTTGTGGAAAGAAGGAGGAGTAATGCGGCAGAAAAAATGTGCTCAGTGAACAAGAGCAAAACATGTAAGACCTGTCTCTTCTCCAAGTATAAATTCAGTGTACTCATTCAACGATATGGTTATTTTAGTAAGGAAGAGCCATTTTTATTAAATTATGTCAAAGAAATTATCTTTAAGGTTCACAAAAAGGGGAAGTGTTACAGGATTCATTCATGATTTTTTCCAAAGAGTAAACCAGTCTGTAAATATTATTCAAGCATTTTCAATCTGCTCATGTTACTGGAGTCAAACCAACAATGTGTCTTTGTAAACAGATCAATGCACCATCCTTTGTGGTCAAGGGGATTCCCTCTCTTGATTTAACAAGTCTTAGACAAAATCTTAGGTCTTTTAATGTGTAGGGGAAAAGGGCAAAATAAGAAAGATTCCAGTGAAAACAACCAACTTGGTGTGACACTTCCACCAGCATTATACTCATCACAGCCACTTGAATTGCTTGAAGAGACACCCTCTGAAGTCATGAGCAATGTTCTTTGAGATCAGCAGCATTCAAAGTATGATGCTGCATATTCTGTCTGTCTGAACTGTTCCTCTACTGCTCTTCCAGGTGCCCTTCACCGGAGAACATCCAACTTGAATGGAAGTTAATGTCCCTGGTCTTCAATTCTTCCCAGTAGCAGGTGCTCCATCTTCCAAGACTTTTAGACTTGACTCGCCAGTGCTCCATCATTGGAAGAGGTGGAGGTGACTTTGCAGAAACCTGGACTTAGGCTTGCATATCTCAGCTTCGACTATACTTTACAAATCCAGACAGATCACAGCAGCAAGACGGCTGTACCTAGTGGTCAGATAGGAAAGATTTGTGGAATTACTTCTAATGAGTATGAAATAATTGTTCTGATAAGATACTTTTAAAAAATAATTTCAACATGAGCAGTTTTGCCTTGATGATAGCACAGGTGGGTCAGGCAGAATGTTTTGTTATCTGTGTTCTGGGAGTGAATGACTTCAGGAGCCCTTACAAACAGTGCACACCTAATTTTATTGGAACTAATTAGCCACCAGTGGAGGAGTGTGTTCAAAATGATGTATTCCTCTCATTGAGCCCAAATTGCTGCCCTTGTTTCACATCTGTATCTGATTATGCCTCTTGAACTTTAAGGCAGCTGTCTTATAGGTTCATTTTCTCTAGGAACTCAGGAAATTACTCAGGAAAGCCACTGACACTACCTACCACTTACTGCCAGATCTCTTTCACTCGTCATGTGAAGAAGCCTATTACCGGGAACTGTTGGCATGCAGCACAGTCTGTGGCAGCCTAGCAATTAGAGTGGAATTTATAAAGAATGATTGCAATAGGCCCTAAATGTTACCAATTGATGCGTATTCTTTTGGCTCATGGAGGAGTCCCCAAAGATTATGGCCCTTCCCTCCCGCTGACAAGTAATAAGGGATTCTACAAATCACATTGAGATCACAATGGGATTGATTAGGTGTAAGGGAGATAATATATGAAAGAGGATGTAAAGGGATACTTACTTGCAGATCATTAGTATAGCGAGAGACTGGATTGTTGTAATACTGATTCAAAATGTTGGCATTGGTTTTCCTTCATGGAGCAGCCTTCGAAGTGCTGCAAAAATGACTGCTCCACTTTTTATTGCATTTTAATCTCGAAGAAGATAAGTGACTTGGAACAACTAAAACTTATTCCTTGTCTGGTTATTTTCATGATAAAAAATATTTGAAGGACATGAGGTGATTTCTTAAGTGCCTTGCAACAACCATACAGTAATTTCTTCCAAAGGGCACGTAACCCACCAGTGTCGACTTGAATGAGAATTTAGGGCTTCTGATGATGTTGGTTCATTCATGCCTTTAATTCTCATCATACTGCTTTGGGCTATGATTTCATCAGATCTCAATGCTAAGCAAGAGTCAGTTATGCCAAAACTTGTATAGGAAGCAGACAAGAACAGGTGTTTCATGAAATGGTGTTGTTTTTTTGAGGTATTTTATTTATTAAATTAACGTCTCAGAAAAATCCTACAGTCACTGTGCTACTGAAGTTGCTTTAGTGGTTTTTTAAACACCAAAGTCCTGTTTTTCTGGTAAAAGTAAACCATATTTTTTTAAAGCATAGCATTGTTTGTTTGGACTTCCAAGCTCTGGTAACTTTTCTCATGAGTTTTCTTCTTCAGATTTGTACTCTGCAGCTATGAAAAGACTCTGTGATTCAGAAGAGAAGCAGATGAGAGGCTGAAATATGTTTATATAAAACACTGACTGAATGGATTAGGAAGGTAAATTTGTAAGAATTAAGGGATAGTGAGCATCTGTAGAACCGCTTCAGAGTCTGTGCTGGCCATAAACTGGCCACACACAAGACCTGAGCCTGTTATATGAAGGGTAGTTGTATGTAGTCATGTGCATGTGCTGGCATGTGAGCAGGAAGTCTTCTGAGTACTGCCAAGGTGTCTAGAAGGTAGGAGGATGTGCTCCACAAGAGAGATAGATAGCAGCATTAATGGGGTTTTTTTAACTGTGGTTTTGTTGTTTCATCATGTAAAAACCCAGTGTTAAGCAAAAGAAAGTGACAAGAATATAAAGAAGAGAAAAATCTAATAGGAAAAAATGTGACTCTAAAATTAAGATCTTCAGAAGCCAGTTCAGATCACAATCAATACAAAGGATAGAGACAAAGGTGGGAATAGGAAAGAATATTATTAGCAGGAAGGGTTAAGGAAGTGTATGAGACATATTCCAGTGTAAAATGAAGAATCATTTAAATACCGGCATTATAGAAAGTCATAAAGGTACTATTTATTTGTTCCAGACATAGTAAACTAGTTCTGTAACTCAATAGCTTTATGTTATGTTGACTAAAAGATGGCATTCAGCTCACGGATCTCATCTGTGAGTGGCTGTGGGCCAGCACACCCTGTGCCACTGAAGGAGCTCAACACTCCGACAGTGTGAGCCTCCAGGTGAGAATGTGCCAGGAGACATGTCATTTCATACTGCAACGTGTGATGCTCAGCTGCAGAGATTTGTATGTATGTCAGAATAGGATCTGCTTTCCTGGCTTTTTCTGTCTTAGACTCTCATTTCCTTTCAGCAGATTTCAGTGCATATATCTATGTTAAAATTGCTGAAGGCTTGGACTGGGAAAAGTTGAATTAAGGCTGTACCCTACAGGGCAGCAGATGATACTTTTGGTTTGCATGGCTGGCTTTGCAAATCATCCTTAGCACGACCAGAACTAAAGAAAGATGTCAGGGCATGGGGCAGATGACACACACACCTCTGCAGGGGAGGCAGGTAAAGGGTTCAGTCTACAACAGCCAGGCAAAAAAAGAAAGAGATGTGTCCTTTGAACTGTCTGATGATTTGCCTGATCAGAGTATAGAGTACAGAACAGAGGAATGCAAGCCCAAGTGTCCAAAAAAACCCCCAGTGTTGTTAGTTGGTCTGTGTGTAACAGGTGCTAAAGGCAATAATGACTCTACTGTTTGAGTTGGAAATGTGTGTTCAAATCCTTCTTTTACGTCTTTAAAGGTGCAGGGGCAGGACTGGCAAGAGCTCTTCCTGCCTTACCTGTATGGAGCCCTGCGTACCTACACCTTGGCTATGTTTATGGTTGTACGTACTCAGTTTCTGCAGGGACAGGGGACTCCCATCTCCGTGTCTGACTGTGTCTGGAAATACTGAGCCCTATTGGGGTGAAGTAAAGGGAGAAACATAACAGAGAAGAATTTGCGGATCCAGCAACAGTCATCTGGCTTTTAAAGCTTTCCAAGATTTCCTGGAAGCTAGAGAACTGTAATCAAGCAAGCCTGAGCACTGGAAAAATGCACTGCAGTGTTTGGGTTGGTTTTTTTTTTCAAATGTTATTCTCTTTTAATTTAAAAATTATTTGTTGGAGGAACAGACTAAATTAAATCAAATTGCCAAAAGACCACAGGGGAGCTCTACTAGGTCTTTCTTAAACTGAGTACATAAACTTTAGCTCCCATTGGTTGGACAGCTTTGCAGTCTTTAATCTTTGTTGCTGTTTATTTTTCATAGCTGTCAGTCTCTGTAATTCTAATTATTGGTTTTGTTAGGGGAGTCATGAAGTGTCCTGTTGGCTCGGAGGCTGATACATGGGAACCTTAAATTGACTGGCTGAGTCGAGACAAGTGCATATCACTCCAGTCTCCACAAATTCCTCTGCAGGACTTGAAACAGCCTTGACAATTATTTGGCCAGCTGAAAAAGAGACAGTACCAAAATTAATAAAATGTGTTCCAGTAAGGCAATTTCCTTTGCCTTTCCCTGTCCTACTTCCCTACTTCATTTCACCCTTTGTCCCCTCAGAAGTTAATTTTAAAATTAAAGTATGTATGCTACATGATACAGCTTTGGGTTTTTAAGTGAGCCTAGAGCTGAAATCAGAGAAGTAGTGGGAATTCAGTTTTACCTCAGCACTTGCCAGGCATGTAGCAGACATGCTACATGTAGCAGACACTGTACAGTCACCCAGGTGAGCTGAAGAGACAGTGCAACACTGCAGATGGAGCAAAGGTCGGTGAGTGGACCTGGATCCACCAGCTAAGTAGCATGTGAACTGCCCTTCTTCTGCTGGCTGTGCACCTTGCAGTGCTCAGCAGAACTGTCCAGAGGGTGCTACCTTTTTGTACGTTTTTAACCTCCATGGATATAAAAGTATTGCAGATTCCTTTCAGAGTTCCCCTCAAGAGAAAAAAAGTCTCATCTAAAACAGTCTTTTACCTGCCCGTGCAGACTTGCTGCTACTTATAGGAAGGTTGATGACTAAGTGGAGTGCAAGGAGAGTGGGAGAGAGGTGGACTTGCAGGGGATGTTCTTGGGCTGATCTCCTGAATTGCTGATCAAATATCCAATGGAGAGGGTGAAGTCATGATGGTATTGACTTCACATGTGGAGGTTCAGCAAGCTGCATTGGATGATGATGAGAAAGAGTAAAGGGATTTGCAACAGATGATCACTGGATCACAGCTCAACAGTGACCTTGACATTGATTGCAGTAATCAATGTGGACATGCAGTTGAACTTAGGAGCCCAGTCTGTGCTTTCAGCTGTGGCAGGGATTGGTATGTAAGTGCCTGTGTGCTGGCTTTCGTATACGCTAACAAGTCCCACAGTCTCACATTGTTTGCTACCTGTGTTGATGGTGTGCTGCTGTACTAGTGTCAGTGGCATTAATTATC
The DNA here is from genome assembly GCA_013390025.1 of Pitta sordida. Classification (NCBI taxonomy): domain Eukaryota; kingdom Metazoa; phylum Chordata; class Aves; order Passeriformes; family Pittidae; genus Pitta; species Pitta sordida. Next base: position 431,320 of record WEKX01017053.1, on the reverse strand, counting down.
ACATAGAGCTGCTATGACTGCAAGCATGCAGAGCCAGAGTTGTAAATTTGAATGAGTATCTCATCCACTCACTCCACAGGCAGTGAGTTATTTGCCTCACGTATCAATGCGATACATCAAATACTTTTAAATACTTAATGAAAGGATATGTCCAGATGCAAATGAGTTCTTCACTGTCTGTACTTCAACTCTTGGCTACATCATGAAGATGTTCACTGGGTTCAGTCCATCATACTGACGTTGCTTGGATAGTCCTGACTGTCTATCCAGATACAGCTGTTTTAGCCCCCGTGTGTGTAACTAACCTGCTATTTTTGCACTTCACTGCAAGTTTAGCCACTGGCTCCAACAGACTATCACCTACTGCTGGTACAGGACAGTTTAGCAAAGAGATCTTTACCAGGGACGTTGAGATGTCCAGTAGCTAATATCTGCCTCCAGCTTACAGACCTGTGTTAGGTCAAGTTAGATCCCACATTTGCTTCTGCTCCCCTGGCTTTATGAAGGAGGCTTGTTAGTTATTTTCAGCACTACCAAAGCATTTAGGGGTTCTAAAGGAATCAGAGGATGGACAAACAGAATTCTGTATATCTACAAAGAACTTCTGGCTAAGATAAGTTATTTTGCTTACTTATGTGATGAACATGAATAGCCCTAGGCAAGGTGTGAAGAAGAGCAGGCTGGACAAACAACTAATGCTGCTAATATTGACCCATAGCTCCATTTAGCTTTGCAGCACACTTTAAAAGGAAGCCATCAAAAGAAGCACTGTGAGATCATGAAGGCTGCCTGTTTGTTTTTTCATATGCTGCTCAGCTTGGGAGGTGAAAATACTTGTCAGTTTGATTTCCTTTTTCTCAGATGTTGGTCAATTGTTGATGGCTTTGTATTTTCAGTGCTGGAAGGGTAATGTTGAAATACACCTTCAAGAGATCATGAAAAATATTATGGTTGAAGAACATTTTGGACATTTTAAAGGATTTTTAAAAGTCATTATTAATTTTTATTTGCCAGGTCACATTGCTGAGCCTTGTTTTAAGATTTTTTTAAATAACTGGACTATTCCTATAAGTGATTATCACTCATCACCTCTGGTGATGCAAAGATAATTTAGCAGGTAATTTTCCAGTCTGAAATCTACAAAGTGGATTTTGCAAAGCTTTTGCACCACGCTGATATTTTCAAGACAATGGTATATAAATGCCATTTCCAAGTGAGACTGCTGTTATTATTCCCAGATGTTCCAGTCCTTTAGTTGCCTAAATATAGTTGTTGATGAGGAGTTTTAAGCTTTGCTTTCAGGGCAGGAGGTCAGCTTGAAAGGGACTCAGAGTTGTAAAGTAAGCAATTTCTGGATTTGGAGCCTTATCAGCTCTCACTTTGAGTGTGATGGGAAAGCCTTTAAGCTGCTTTTGTCAAGCTTGAGAGATAAAACTGGCATTTCTGGGGTCTATCTCATAGAAAAAAAATACTGACGTCTGAGTCAGTTTGGGTCACAAGTTCCACTGGTGTAAATTTGTCCCACTGTATTGACATAGTAGAGCTAATGTGCTTTCCTCTGTATAGGTCCTGGCAGCATCAGTAGAAGCCTTTTAACTCAAAATGGGAAATGTCAGAAGTACACTCACCTCACCATCTTACCATGCAGGGAAAGAGCAAGTGATGAGACAATCTTCTTTGGAGACACAGTATATTCGGCCCTCTTGCAGTTCGCGCCCCCCATATTGCGGCTTCAGATCTTAGTGGCATGATTTTTTAGTGTTGAAGGAGGCCCCTTTTCGTAACTGCGCGTGCGTGACCTGGCACGCATGAATATTCAATTAGGCAGCATGAATATGCAAATCAAACTGCACAGCCACTGCGGCGGCTTGACCACTCTGCTTGCGCCATCTTGGCCATGGCAGTGGCCCCACTGCTGTGCCCACTCCGTCCCATCTGCGGCAGCCCAGCCACTCTGCTTGCCCCGTTATGCCTGCAGTGACTCCGCCGCTTCCTCAGCTTCCCAGCACAGCCGCCGTGGCAACAGATACACAGCAACACAGTGCTGAAACAGCGCCGGGGAGCTGTCTGAGGGTGTGGGGCAAATTTTCATATTAATGAGCTGCCATTCAACGCAGAAGTAGGGCTTCGCGGAACCCAATTAAGACCATGGGTCAGTGGTACAGGAGACCCAACTGTATTCACATCCTTCATTTGAAGAAACAAACCTAGGTTGATGTAGAGTCAGCAGTATAACTTGGTTCAGTGAATCTAAGGGAAAGCTACACCCAATCTGAAAAGCTGCAGCTTGATCTTGTGTCACGCTTCAATATTTATGTACTGAGGATTCTTTGTTTAGTATTGTCCTTTTCCCATCATTACTCTCATGTGGCCATCTGTGTTAACTAGGCTTGCACCTTTTATGTATCATAAAAATGTGCATATTGTAGTTTGATATGCTGGAGCATAATAACAAGGTATATGCAGTGAGCAGAACTGTAGGAAAAGTGGGTTGTGATTTTGTTATTAAAGAGGCAATGAATGTGCAGAGAAGGCCCTAGTCTTGGCCTAATATCTCACTCTGACTCCTATATTAGAAGGGTACTGACTTTGTAATTCTTATGTACCTTATTAAATCTGAACCCATGCTTTAATTTTACACTTTCTTGTTTCATCCCCTTTTCAGGATCTTTTATCCTTTCTCATTTGCGGCGGGTCATTCTCTAGTTTATTTTAAAATCTCTTCTTGAAGAGCTGTAACTGGACCCCTCTTTCTCTTCTTGTATCTCTGTGTGAAACAAGGCAGTTTTTAATCTATAAACCAAAAGGGTTAACCAGGAGCATCTGGCACAGTTACATACCTTTCAGTCAACAGGTTATGACAGACATTTTGTTTTCTAGTGCAACTACATATTTTTCATATACTCTAAAAATTTCAGTTACTCAAGGATCTGACTTCTTTCTGTATAGAAAAATAATTCTGACAATTTTTTTCAACCAGCCCTAATTTTGTTTTGTCGGGAGTTTTTAAAGAGTCCTAATTTTTCTTCATAAGGATATTATTTTCTCCTCTACCATTTCTCTTTCTATAGCCTCTTGAGCAAAATAAGAGCCCTATAAATGTCTGAGCACTAGATGAACTTTCCAACCTGTGGTATTTGGGTGGATTAAAAATAAGGTGAAATAAGTTTGCTGGTGCCCTATTTTTGACAACTCTGGCCTAGATGCTTCCTTTATAGGTCAGTAAAAGCAGTGTTATATATTTGTAGAGTCAGCAGAAAAAGCTGGCTTTCTTCATAGCCTGAACCAGTGCAATCCCAAAGCTTTCTGAAGTCACTGAGATGAAGACCAGGCCCTGAGAGAGAGGATGAAAAATGCATTTAAATGCACAGCTCTGGCCCTTGGATGTATCAAAGCATTTTGAACAAAGTGGTAGAGGGAAAAAAATAGAATTATGTATCTCCATCCAGACTACATCAGACAGGTCAGAGAATGCCACTGTCAGGGATGAATTCTGGTGTGTCCCCATCACAGCAGAACATGCAATACCCATGACTGATACCCAGTCAGTGAAGCTGCCTGAGAAGCGTGCCAGGCTGGGGTATGAGGAAAGGCTGTACAGCTTTTTCCCCACAACAGTGGGCAAGGTTCCTTCACCCCTGCTCTGACTGTGAGATGTCAAAAGGTATCTATGTATGCAAACATTTTTAGGTCACTTGCTTCCCTCTAGCTGGTATCTAAGGACCACAGGTTTGATCGTGGTGTGGGATACGCCTGTAATACTTTCAGGGCATTGTGTTGTTTTCAATCTGCCTTTCTTTATCTTGCCTGAACAGCTTAATCTGGTTTCACCATGTTTCTTTTTCCAGCCTGGACTTCTTGCTTGCAGGGTATTGTTGCTGAGGGGAGCTGGGAGAGGAGACAATCAGGTAAGAGAACATAATGCAAACCAGAGAAATGTGTATAGTCAGACTTATTCCCTAGGAAAAGAGTGGTCCCTAATCAGTAAAAAGTTTCTAGGGTACCCAAGATGAAAAGAATTTCTCTTTGAGAAAATTTCTGGTAATTCAATTACTACTAACTACCATCCAGCACTGCTAGAGGAAATGGTTGTAGTTTTCAGCTAACTTGCTGTAAAAACTGAATGGGGCATGACGGTAAATTTAATATATTCTGCCTTAGTGATTAGCTTTTGTGTTCAACTTTGCAGCCTCTAATGGGAGCTCTGTGGCTGCGTGTGCTCTGGTAGCACTGGTTTCCATGACAGCTTCTGTGTCAACTATTTTTCACACATGCTTTATGGCTTATTGTACAGCACGTGTTGTTTAGTTTCACAGACTGTAATACAGTTTTCAGGAAACCTGTGCCTCTTTAACATCTACATTGCAAGAAGCAATTGCCTGCCATGAGAAATGAGAGAACAATGAGCAATCCTTATAGGAAAGGTGGGGAAAGCACGCTGGTATGTTAAAAATTTGTATTTGTCACACCAGAATACAGCTGGCAGGTGTGACAGGCTCAGAAGCATCTGTGAGGCCTTGGACTTAAGGACCTGATTGTTAGTGATGGTATTCTGTCGCTTTGTGAAGTCTCCAGCATTAGATTTTCAGTCTCTGTCACATTCTCCAAATCCTTTGTCAGGCGCAGCCTGAGGGCTCTCTCTTGTGCATGCCTTCTTTGTTCCCATGCCCAAGCTTCTTACTCATGCCAGAAAGACATTTCTAAAATTATCAAGGAGGAATTGTACCAGGTGGGTATTTCTATACATGCCTGTGCTGTATGAGTCTTGCTACCCCAGATAACTTCTCACTATGTCCATCCTGGGAAACCTCTCCTGGAAGAAGAAGGGTGCCCAGCCACGTTCCTCCTCCCCCCAGCACATAGGCAGCTTGGAAAGGACAATGGCTGCAGCTTCTTCTGGGGGATTACCCTGCTGAGAGCCTCCCACTGTAAGCCCATGGTGACCATGTGGCTGTATCTCTGCCAGGGGCTTCTTTGCAGACTGTCTGTGTCTGAGCAAGACACTTGCCTGTGCTGCGTTGTCACAACTGAGTAAATCAGTCGCTCTCTGAGATTGACGTACCGGAGGATGGAGGTCAATTAGAATTTGCCTTGACAGAATCTGAGAAAAGTAAAAAGGCAAGCCTACAAGAGCGCAGGGTGGGTGTACGTGCTCTGCCTGAAATAGAGCAGCCAGAATTGGAAACTGTCCTTTGGCCAAGTCCCTCAGAAAGGAGCTTTCCAGAGCGGCATGATGTGTGGTGGCCCTCGCTGGATCGGAAGGGAAAGCCTGTTGCTGACTTCTGCCTCCCTCCGAGTAACGCCCGACAATTAATGCTGCGGCAGGAAATAGGTGGGAGATTAACAAAGGGTTTGTTGCAAAGCAGATTGTGTGGCCCTGTCTAAAGAAGCTGTGACTCCCACCCAGCCTGATTATTTTTGCCATAGACTAGCCTTGTTATTGGCTTCCCCTTTCAAATAAGGCTAACACCCAAAAAAATTCGGAACTTGCTAGAGACTTGGAGTCTGCTGGAGAGAGAGTTTTCCACCTCCCCTGAGGATTTCTGTACAGTGTTAGGTGTTGGCAGGGTTCAAGGGTAGAAGGAATCCTGGTCTTTAGACTAGGAGAGGGACAAAGACAACTGATGAAAAGCAGCATTCCAGCCCAGGATGGATTCATTTGTCATCTGCCAGGTACCTGTTAGATCTTGCAGTCCCTGGGAGAGAATTTGTTAAAAAATAAAAAGCTTTCTGGTGCCTGAAGATCAGTGGAGCCTGAAGCAGGAGACTTTGTATACCCGTCAAACCTCAGATAGCAAAGATGTAGAAGCTGCAGGATAAATCACTTACAACTCAATTGCAAGTCAGGAACTGCTTCACACCCAAAACATGTCTTATTCCCTGGCATCAATAAAACCTTGGTTTTGTGTTCCCCAACTTGCATACTACCAGACTTGCTGCTTGCCCAGCACCAGAGGAGAGATGCAAAGTCTGTGGCAACTGCTATGGTTAAACGTGGCTGTTTGAGAAGTCTTAGGACTTCCAAGGAGCCTGCAGCCTATGCTGTCTCTGATTCCACGAGGCACCCATGCCCTCCCGTGAAAATTTTTTCCCAGGTTGGAGAGCCTTAGGACAAAAGGAGTCTCATGAGCACTGGCATTCACATAATTTACACTAAATCTACTTAAAATATGGTGTGTGCTGCCTGGCAGGTTGAAACATGAAAGTTATATCCTGGCAGGGTGAGGGTAAGATTCATCAGCTTCTCCTCTTGGGACACCAGACAAGGTGTTGTCCCATGTGAGTATTGGGAGGGTGCTGTTGGCAGGACTGTTGGAAAAGGGGTCACCTGAGTTAGGCTGAGGCCAGCCAGTGACTGGGTGGAGCACAGGCTGCAGCTAGGGCAGTATCTGCAGGGCAGGAAGGATCTCTGAGCTTGAGGGGTTATGGGTCTGCAAGGGGCAACTTGTGACAACAGCATGGGAAGCTTTTGAACTCAGAGCTCTTCTCCTTGTGCTTCATTACAGTATGTCTTATCCACTGGGCAGTTGGCATTGAAGTCATAAATTGTATGTGGCAGACCCCTGTGGACAGATGGGCCAAGGAAGCCCTATTCACCATCTCTCCACTCAAGTTGGGATCCCAAAATCATGTGTGGCTGCAGCTCCACCCAGAGAGAGCTGGTTTTTTTTGAAGCAGCTGGGAGATGCTCTTTGACAGGTGGGTAAAGTTCAGCTGGGATTATTTTTAATATCCTATGTCTAGAGGGAAATTCAGGTTCCATTTGATTAGAGCTGCTTTTCCATTCCGAATGTGTCTGCTTACACTGCATGAAGTTCTGCCATTTTCTGTACCTTCTCATTCGTTTCCACTTTTCTCTCTTGGCTGCCCCTCAAAATGCTCAGTGTGAGGCCAGGACCCTGTGGCAGGTAATGCACTGCTCAGCAGGAGGACCCAGCCCAGTTCCCCTCCGTACTCTTGTGAGCTCTCTTTATGGCTTGTTCCCCAGCTGCTGCGCAGGACGCAATCTGCCTTCTAGCAGGTAATTCATCATTGTACTTGGTGACAACACAAAGCTCTCCTGTAGAGGTATCTGAGTGTGTCCCCTGGCTGAGATACCTCTTTTCACCAAGCTTGGGGAATTAGGCCATATTACAGTATTTATACTGGGCTGTAGCTTTTCTCTGGACCCTCTGCCAGGCTCCAGAGTGAGTCAGTAAGTGTGGAGTCAGCAAGCAGGCGAGGCTGAATGATGGAGGACCTACATTCACCTCCTCCTTCTGTCTCTAGCCTGCATGAGATATGGATTGACTCATTTTGGCTACTCTTGGCCTTTGGTTCCCCAACTGTAAAGTGAGACTGACAACAGTACCCCACCTCTTAGGAATGCTGAGGAGATAAAGGCATTGATGTTGGCATTGCTTGCTTTTACTTGTTATACTTGCTGTTAAGGGAAAGCTAAGTAAATAGTATTTGGGAGTTGATGGACAGCTAGATTTTCCCCTCACTCACACCTCCACCTTCTGAAACCACTTGAATGTCACCGGAGCCTGATACCTGTGAGCCTTTGAGTGTATATGTATGTATGTGCGCGTGTGTGACACTACAGCTTCTCTCTTACTGGATTCAAACCAGATGTTGAGATGACAATTTGATCCCCTCCTGCGCTGGCTGAGCTGAGTGGGTGGAATCTGGGCTGTAGCTCACAGCAGAGTGTCCAGCCAAGAATCTCCAGGCCTTTCTCTGACATTAACAGGACCCCCTGGAAGTTTGAGAAATGTTGCTCTATCAATGTGCAGCTGGAACAGCCAAAGGCCCTGAAGCAGAGCAGACTTGCTCATAGCTGGACAAGCTGAAGCAGGGTCTGTAACCGTCTCTTCCCTGGCCTAACCACTAGATGGAGATATCCCTTCCAGAACTGTGAAAAATATAGGTATCCATGAAAATCCCATTGGTTTCTCAAGGACCTGCCAGTGAAAGCAAAGGCATTCTTCCCACTGGTGGCATGAGTCACGTCTGGTCAGTGGTATGGGAAGGAGCTGCTTGGTTTAGTGATAAGGTATGGGGAACAGCTTTTAGAATAATTCCTTATTATAAGCTGTTTCTGTATAACAAGTACCTTCTCTCCCATGTGCAGAAGTAGTGCAGTAGATTGGTTCAGAGATCCTGAATATCTCACTTCCTACTGCTTAAGGGTGCTCTGCAAGTCATACGGAGCTCAGAGGTGACCACACTTGCAATACCTGTGGTGCAGCTCTAACAGAGTGCACACGATCTGTGACACAGGAGAGATGACATCTCTTAAGGGCCAGAGCACTTTATTTTCAGGCACCTCCACCATGCAGCTTGTTTCACTCTGCTTCAGACTCAAGGATCATAAATATGGATTTTTTTCTGCTCAGATGCTTGATTTTGCTTAGTTGAATTTAGAGGGAGGAAAAAGAAGGCAAAAGTATTGCGCTGACTTCAGCTGTGCCTGATGACTTTTGTATCTCACTACTTTAATGTACATTTGACCTTGCTTCTTCTCCCTGGCCTCATTCTTCAAGTGGAAGGGTATTACTGATTTTTACTTCAATCTGATTCTCCCTTCCCCCTTTCTCTCCTTTTGTGCAAGAACTGACAATGAGATCAGACAAAAACTCTGAATCAGTGTCCAGTCATACAGTGGTATGTCTAATGTTTTGCAGAGCTGAGATGATTGAACTTGCTCTGAGTCACTGAAAAAGGATCTGCAGCTCTGATCCTTTGAGGGGCAAATGCTGGAAGTGCTTTTCCTCTTGAAGCCCAACAGTAAGCAGTGGCAAATGTACAAATTCTACTTGTTCGTATGGAGAGGAATCTTTTGCACACTGAATGACAGATGTTAGAAATACATAAGATGCAGGTTACCTAACCCTCACAGCTACTGGCCTGTGACATGCCAGTGTCCAGTTCTGAGAACTGCTATTCCACAGAGGAACTGTAAGAACTGTATGTGTTTCCAATACTTGATTTGGTTACACATCCACTATTGCTCGGTATTGCAACGTATTGCTCCAGAAGTACAGATCTCAAGGTCTTACACAGCAGGTGAATAATTTGTTGTGCTTTGCAGTACAGAAGGTCCAGGTGACACAGTTCTGCTGTCTTGTTTTTCTGATCTCATCCAGTTCAGGGCACAGGCACTTTTCTGTGACTATGTACACGCATTGCCAACCACTGGATTCAACACAGTCTTGTCCCTGTTATGAAGCAATGCACTGTGAGCAAATAAAGCAAGTAAGGGATTTCAAAGGTTGGGAAGGTGCTGTTTTAGGGAAAACATGTATTCAGGAAAGTGTTTGGATATAAGTTTAATTTTGCTTTAAAGACAAAGAGAGACTTCTCTAACAGTGATGTTTGATAGTTTAACTAGGGATCACAGGCTGTGCAGACCATTTCTCCAACCTGAGGTGAATGGGTGTTAGTGGAGGCACACAAATTGTTCCACAGGGTTGGGTCACTGCCAGCGCGAAGCTTGCTTTCACTAACACATTAGCTGGAGGATTTTTAAGTCATTGACATGTGAATGTGATGGGAGCCCAATGTCAAATCTTCTTTCCTACTAGTTATCTTTTTGCTGTATTCTCATGGAGGTGTGGATTTGTCAAAGAAGATATGGCTCAAGGGTTTGCATTCCCCTCTCCCAGTTCTCCTGACTGATTAATGCAATGCTCACACTGGAAGACCAGTCATACAGTGGCATACCTTCCCCATGTCCAAGTAAAGGCAAAACACATGCTCAAAATATCTATACTTCTCCTTTCTTGGAAATGACGTGAAACTCAGCTTTAAAATACTAGTTGGAAAGTTGTATCTTTTTTTCCCTCATTTTTTTTTTTCCTGTTGACGATGCCCATTGGCAAAAGTCCATCTAATAACAGATGAGGTGATGAATGCAGCTGTAGTTCAGCCCTAGGACTTAAGTTTCCCCATATTTACCTTTGGGTCCTAGGGGTACATGCATGTCTGTAGAAGGAGTAATATTCTATAGAAGTAGTAATATCTCCCCAGCTTCTGAGGGATCTCAAAGTTCTTTGAAGCTTGAAAAGAATAGAAAACTATTATGTTCAGGAATTACTTTCTCCGCTGTTGAAAGGCAGCCCCACCACTGGGACACAGCAGGGCAGCCTATTTACTGTTGAAGTTGTGCAGCAAAGCAGGGTACAAAGGGAACTGAATCACCAAGAGGAATGTGGAAGAGACTAGACAGCACTTCCCTAAATGTTAGATGGCCAGGATATCAGTCTTGGAGTCATGCTACACACATGTGTCAAGAGATCACTGATAGTATAAGTGCTTAAGATTTTATTGACCGAAGAAAGTGTTTGAGGTGGTACGAGACACCAGATGTTAAGCAGCATCCTGTAGGTCTGAAGAGGAATGGAGGTTTGCTCTTGATTTGTGATACAGGCACTTCCCCTTTGAAAGAACAGTGATTCAGAAATTATTTGGGAAAACACACTTGCTGTTGTAACACCCTCCTCAGATCCCTGCACATCCATATTGGGCATTTTCAGAGAGAGAGTCACTTGGAAGACAGGAATAGATGTAAACACACAGTCTCCTGCAGCTGCAAGGCTGTAGATTTCTTTTTGTTCTCTTCTCTTAATTTTTAAACAGCAGTTTGCAAATGCGTACTGTAAAATTCTGAGTTGCTGGCAATGTGTACTAGAACCTCACAGTATGGCAAAGTACCTCATAGAATACTGTCTGTTAAGGAGGAACTAATCACTACAGTAAAGGACTTTGTGACTAAGGCTTTAGGAGTAAGGAATCATGGTCAGATCAGTAGAAGAGAGGTACTGGAACCCTGAGTTCAATGTTCAAACATGTCAGCTTTGCTACTGACCTCTGAGGTGACTTTGTGCAAGTCATTGTCTTTCACTGTGCCTCATGTGTTCCCCCATTCCAAAATATTACTGACTTCATCTCTGAAATGTTTTGAGCTTGAGGTATGACCTGAATATTGTCATTCACTTGCTGGTAGCACTAGAGCTTCAGAACAATCTCTTAATATAAACACCCATCTTATCAAGTTGAAAAGAAACCCTCTCACACTTTTCCCACTGGGTAATAAACCATTACACTTGTGTTTTAAGGTAAAAATTAATGATTTCCTTCCTGTTCTGAAGGAGGTTCTACTTCCGGAATCTGGAAAATTCTTTTCTTAAACATTCCATGTAAATATAATTCTTTTAAAAAATAATACACATGGCTTAAGTCATCATAAGCACAATGGTTATTGTATATAAAAGAATTGGGGCACTATTTTATAACTAGGTAAGGGCTATATTTAAGAAACTGTATAAATCACATTCAAATTTGCTGATGTTAAAAATGTTAGGTGCCTCCAGGGAGGGTGAAGAGGGTGTTCTAAGGGCCACGAGTGACTGAAGAGAAGTCTCACAGAATTATTGAAATACAATATGGAATACATTTTATAAAAAAAACCCTAGAAAACATTGTTTCATTGTTTACTGCCCTTATGATCCCAAAGGCTTATATTTTCCTGACCTGTGCTTTAGTCCCAAAGGACTCTCAAAGATCCTTCATAGGAAGCAAACTTTTACTTATTGCTTGCAGTATTATGGAGGATGGAGGATATTTGTGGTGTGGGAAGGACATTGATGGTAGTAGATTTTCTGGAAGGTCTACCTAGGCATTCTGGCCACCTCTTTGGTAGAGAAAATCCTTTTCTTTTGAAAGCCTGGGCAGCTCAGATAAGACGTCATCATGGCAAAGCCACGGGGGATGTTGAAGTTGTAGCATAATGTGTAATTCATGCTAAAAGAGAGACCATACTCTGGGACCCTGGTCCTAGCTTCAGAGAGATCTGAGGCTGGGTTTCTCCCTCAGAGACCAACCAGATCTAGCCCAGAAGAATGCGAATTAAGACTAAAAGTCAAATGTCTGTGTGAGGAGGGAAGAGTTTTATGTGTCTCCAGGGGCCCATTAGCTCTGTCTTGGTTGTGCGTATGTGTGTGAATGTGCAGACATTCATTGTGTAAACTAGCTCTGTGGCTCAAGTCAATCTGAAACCTAGTGGTTTTGTTGCTGGAGAGCTATACAGTCACTGATACTGGCCACAATGGCTGAAGTTATTTCAGCATTGTCTGTGAACAAAAAGACTCCAAGGGAACTAGATGATCGCACCTAGTGGACCCTCTGCCTGTGTGACTGCAGTGGTGTGGCACAGGAGAACTTCTGGGGCTGCTGGGCAGCCTACCAGAGCCCAAGAAGAGCTCAGCAGATCAGCAAACCCCCATGAGTATATCCATTAGCAACTGAAATCATGTGGTATGTCTTCTGGTAGTGGGAATGACCCCCCTCATGTAAGCCCAGTGTGCCACAGGCTCTGTATTGCATCAGAAGATAATAGCTTTTGCTTGAAGCTTTTCATCTGTAGCCCTAGGACACACTCCTCTCTGAAATTGGAAAAAAGGTGTTTGACATTCTGTTCAGCTTGCACATCCCAGCGGAGCAATTTCTGTGGACTTGAACTACGTATTAAATAGTGTTTGATGCCGCTACTGGCTCTATCCTGTTCTGTTCAGCCTATATGTCTCTTACAGTGTCACACAGAGGTGTGCATGCCTGCTATTCAGTGCAGTTTAAAAGATTCGTCCTTACAGAGTTGCTTTAGTTTTACTTCACTTCTAAGCAGCCAGCTGCAAAAACAGTATTTAGGATTACAATCATAAAGTATCAGTGGAATTAAGTTGTTAGAAACACTTCACTCTAAATAGAAAACCCACACTCATCTGATGTGCAGTTGGCATCGCTTCTTAAAAGGATGAACTTTGCCCCAGAATCATGAACAAGACTAGGGCATATGAAACTTTCAGTTTGGAATGAGTCCAATTTAGGCTGTAACCAAATCTGAAATAGGTTTTTGTGAGAGTAACTCTTACTCAACCAAGGAGCTCTGTTCACTTCAGTGGCATTGCTAATGTGATTATGAGCTGCAAAATTGAGTGTCATTTATATGATTTGCAATTTGTGGAGGAAGTCTCCTGGAAAAATTTCATCTTATTTAACTTCAATTAAGTCTGGCAAGACCCTTTTGCTTCAATAAAAAGACCAGACCACAGAAGGAATTGGTGAAGTAATCGTGGGCAATCCCTACCACACACTGTTGCATGTTAACAACACTTTGCTACATGCATCAGTAATCTTTGGGTGGTGGGCTGGAGAGGGTCCTGGAAAAAAACAATCAGTGATTTCAGCTAAAAAGTAGTTAGAATGGTGAAAATAATAGGTTTTCAGTTTATGCAGTAATAGGCAGCAACTTTGTTCCAGTTATAGTTGATAGATGTTGCATGCCTCAGGATCAATAATTCACAGTAAATAAATCAGTAAATCACAGCAGAATTGCTCGGAGAGTCCTAGCAGCTGGTTGCAGGAGAAGACACTCCTCAGATTGCAGCAGCTGTAGCAGAGATGTACAGGGCAGCAACAATTCCTTCTCCTGCAGCTGCCTTCTGCACAACAACTGCTGTTTCCTGGAAGATACAGGACAAGGAGCATGTCCCTGGGACTTCTCAGAGCCATGAGCTGCCATTCCTGGAGGCACATTCAAGGCTTGGTCTGCTAGTGCCTGAACATCTTCCAGCTCAAGCACTGGCGAAATGTCTGCTGGGAGACCATGGCCTCTGAGCAAAACTGAAGAGCTTGATGGTTTTGAGTCACAGACACCCATGGATGCAGCTGGAATGGGTGGTTAAATTGCTGTCCTCAGCTGTTTGTCATCCCTCTGTTGGAGGTTGTTTCCAGCACATCTGGTGAAGTGATTAAGACACTAGGCAGTAAACTGTTGTAGTTCATGAACAGTTTCACAAGCAGTTAAGCCACACATGCTGCACTGGCAGCAACCTCTGGGAGAACCAGTGGTGGAGGGTATACAGACACCTCACTGAGGTTACTATCTGCATTTTTTACTTCAGCTGGCAAAGCATCTAGGGACTGTGGATATGTATAAGATCATCCTCTAAAGGTTTCTTGAGATTCTTGGGATAAAGGTGGTTGATAACTCAGGGCAGGTTTTGCATGGTGAACCCTTAGATTGAGGCACTAGCTGTGTTTTCTGGAGACAAAAGCAGTTTTTTACTTAGAGTTGAGAACACCTACGGGTTCTGTATTAGCATAAGCTGCAAATGACCAGGCATCTGCTTTCTCCGTCACTTGACTGACTGTAGAGTTCGGTGATTAAGTCACAGGAATCTCATTTGACAAATCTTGGAGACCAAAGTCTGGGAAAGGCAAAGCTGGACTCTAGGTCTTTAAGAACTAATTAAATCTACAAAAGTGTTTATTTGTAGACGTATTTGTTAGGATCTGTTCTATGTTCCTTCACCCTGGAATCTGGATCCATGATTAGCCTCTCTGCAAATGGGTATGGAGATGAGTGAGAGGGGAAGGCTGAAGAGAAATTACATAACAATGCAGACATTTGTAATCACATGACAAGTCTTTTTTTCTGCCTTCTGAAGGTCCAACAGGAAAACTATGACTTTGGATTGTCTCTTGCCTATTAATACAAAGTACTATTCTTTCCTGTTGCAGTTCAGCCTTACAGGTGTCTGACCTGGGGCAGTCTTGATTCAAATTGTCAGGATATAGATTTCATGTGAGAATGTAGCTCTAAAGAAGTATTAACTTAGAGGCACTGGTGAACTTGAATTAAAATGGCATTCTTACACAAACACAACAGAACAGCCCTGTGGTACTTTTCATTCTCGTCTACTGTTTGCTTAGGATAACTGGAATATTATGGAGAGCAGATTGTCTCCCCATCGTCATATTGTGTCTGTATTTCTGCTGTAAACCCCATTTTGACCTTTCCTTTCTGAGGCTGTAGTTTCCTGAGAGCTGGATTAAGTTGCCCTGGCTGCATGCCATTGTTTTCTGCCCCCAGCATCTCTTCCTTCTCCCTTTTCTTTGTACCAGCACAGCTCTTTGGATGTCCCTATGGAGGAATGGATTGGGGAACTGACCAGGATTAAATATTATATGTTTTTCTGGACTAAAAACATCCTCTCTGCTTTCACCAAAACTTTTCTCTATTCAAGTTCAACATCTTGTATGGATACTGTGTAAAAATTGGATGTTTTCTTTCAAGGGAAAGTCATATATGCCAGTATCAGTTTTCATTCCAAGTTGGGGAAAGAGACTAGATAATTCATTTGTTTCCCACAGAAAGGACCATTAAAAAACATGAAATCAAAAATCTCAAAGCAGATGAGGAGTGTAGTCTTTAAAGCACTTAGATGTGCTGCGCCCCATTTTCTACAGTGGCTGGGAGGCATCAAGGCCGCAGGCAAAGGAGCATTGAACTGATCTGCAGCAGAATTCTGCTTGTCTGGCCAGGACAAAATGTTTTCATTTCATCTTAAGCAGCCCAAAGTGAAATAGTTAGCTTTCAGTTAACTGCGGGTGGATTACCTGTGTTGAAAAAGAACCTTTTTTACGCATTGTATCATATGAACAGCTGGATCTGGAAATTAAGTTCTGTGACTTTTACTTGGCCACCAGGAAGCCTTGGTGCCATAAAACACGTTGGCCTGCTTAACTGCAAATTGTTCATTCTGTTTTCTAATAACCTACAACTGCAGTGCTCTTGACATCACTGCAGAGTATCATGGAATCTGTTTACTCTTTCATAAAAGCCTCCCTATGGGAATTGGGTGACTGAGGGAATTTCTGGTCCTCTTAAAATACATAAATAAGCTGTGGTAAAACATAAATAGAATACAAGGGGAACTCCCAAACAGGAACTTAAACATCTGCGTCAGAAGGAAGACGAATATTTGAATTGTTTTAAAATGTCCCGGTTTTTGGAGGGTGGAGCAGAAAGGCTATCTCAGTCTGATTTTGATCATCGAGGGTATCAGTAATAATTCATGGTCCAAGGAGGACAATGTGACTTATCAAGTAGCTGAATGGAGGTTCAGATACACACAGAAGTTAGTGTGCAATGCTACAGTGATACATGGCAGCTCAACTGTAGGGACTGTGTGTCTTTAGTCCTAAGTGGAAAATGTGATATCGTTTCAGTTAGCTTAGCGCCCAGAGAAAGACGATATTGAGCTAAAATTAACAGATTCATAGCTCATGGCCAGAAGGGACCATTATGATAATCGATCTGACCTCATGCATAACAAAGGTCACAGAAGATCACCCAGAAATTCCTTCAACCAGACTATAAATTGTACCTTTATGAGATGAAGAATTTATCATGCTTAGTTTTTCATATTTGGATATCCCTCTGGTAAAGTCTGCAAACTCTTAACGGAAGAATTAAGTTTATTTATATGTTGCTTTTGAATTTTTTTTACTTAAATTGAATTTTCAAATGGAAATATTTAGCCCTGTTTCTAATTTTTATTTACAGGCCACAAAATATTTTTGTCTAACATTGGAAATATATAAGATTGCATCATGTTTACATCAAGGAAACAATTTTACTATGGTTTATGGTGGAGCTGTAGCAGATTTATGGTAACCAGTTCCTGCGCATCCTGCAACAGAATTGACTGGAGGAGAAAAGTGAAACAAAGAAAGAAATCACCTTTTCTAGGCAAGCCATGTTCACATGCCACAGGTAAACCTGCGACTATCAATAGATGTCATTGTTTTGTAAAATAAGTGAAGGTTGTGAAGCTAGGATATCACAAACTGTAAAAAATTAGTGAAACAAAGTGTAGCAGCTTACAAACATAAATGGGTTGTGTTGGTTTTGTGTGTATTTATCTGCCTATTTCATAGCACATGAGGCAAAATATGCATCATCCAGGTCTGTGCTTCTGTATCAAAGGTGAATCTCATCAGAAAGTTTTATATTGGGTCCAGCCTTTGGAATTTGTTGATTTTTTCACCCAAACCCCACAAACCCAAAAACCTAATCCCAAACCCTCAACATTAAGTGTGAAGAGATGTTGTATGTTAAAATGACAGAAGAGTATCCCTGCAACTGGACTTACATACAGGTCCTGTGGGAATTGAAAAAATGACTGAAGGATGGTCACGGCTACACCCATGCGCGTTCTGGATGTTGTGTGAACTCACAGTGTGACCAGTTGTGGCATGTCTGGTGCAACAGGACATGCTTTAGTGACCTTGTATCTTCTGATCCATTCACTGGTTTAGGTACTTGAGGTAGCTTGAACCAGTGCAACTCAGGATGGAGTAACAGGCATGCCAAGGTAGCTCAGTGCTCTCTGTGACCTGGGAGCACAGCAACCTGCAGAGAGCAGTGATTGGCAGAGTTATGTTGCTGGTGATTCCTGAGCTGAACAAGGGGGACTCAACTCTGTCTTTTCCTGCAGTGACAGAAAAGAGTGCAATGTGTCCATGGGCTGAGTTCTCAGCAAGATTTCATGAGGCAAGGATCATCTTTTCAAAATGCTTGTGTGGTCCCCAGCAGAATGGAGATCTAGTCTCAGATGGTGCTGTAGACACAAGCCTAATCTGAATGATAACAGTTTGGACTATGAGTTCATTGGAGGCTGCAAATCAGTGCTGAGCAGAGATGCTTGCACCTTTTCAGTGATTTGTCTTTTTTCCGAAGACTGAGAGGGCAGCAAGGGCTCATCCCAGTGAAGCCTCACTTCTGACCGCAGCATGTCGGCTGCGCTGTCTCCAGTCCCCTGCAAAATAACATAGGCATTGGAAAATGATCCAACATTAAACAGCATCACAGTGCTGGAAGCCTTTTCCCGCTCCCAATTTTATGACCTTAATTAACACAGACCAATCCATAAATCAGATCAACACTAGTAGATAACAATGAATCATGTGGAAGGCAGGTTTAATAGGAGCCTAATCCCTCAAAGAAGTGGACAGTACCAGCATTTTAAGAGCATATGTGAGGTTGAAAGGGAACAGATGTCCAAATGAGGCTGCTGCTGGCAAGGGTAAGTCTGCAGGGCTGTTGGATTTCCAGAGAGAAACCTGTTTTGACATGTTAATGGCAAGAGTGTCTGGCAGCGGCCGACGGAGTGGTGATAAATGCTGCTTCCCTCCCTGTGTGATTACCGGGCAAGATGGGGATGCTTTCAGGTTCAGCATATCTGGCAGAACGCCGTCACCATCTCACTGGGGTGCTGAGCGGGTCAGGGCAAGAGGGAAGGAAAGCTGTAGGAGTGACTGTCTGGAGAGCATGAGAAACTGAAAGGGAAATGTAGAGGGAAAGGAAGAATTTCAGGCTTTCCCACCATGACTTCAACTGGTAACTTGCCAGAAGCCCAGCACAGAGTGCACACAGAGGACCAGACAGAGACTGCCTTCTGTAATATAGCCAGGGAATGACAGCAGGAATGGCAGGCCTCAGGACCAGCTGGCCCTTACTGACAAGCTCCCTGTGTGTGGCATGGCTGATCTTCTTGCAGGGCCTTCCGTGGCTATTCCAGCTGGGAGAGGCAGCCCATAATTAGGATATCAGGGCTGATTTCAGTTATTTTCTGCTCCCCAGCTTGAGTGTCTGCTGGTTGTGTGGTTCTGCTTTGAAAAGAGAGCAGCAAAACTGTGCCTTGGTTACTGCTGTACAGAAAGCCAAATTTATGTGCACCCTCTTTACTGGGAAGAAGATGTGTTCCTTCCAAGCCACCTGCCTTACGAATCCAACTAGAACCTGAGAATCACGCTGGCTGGGAACTTCCACATGAAGATCACCTTCATCTTAGTAGACAGATTTCGTGTCAGTTCCTAGGCAGGAATAGTCTCCAGGTTGCCTGCTGCTGGGCTACCTAACTCATTAGCACAATTTTGCCTGTTTGGTTCTATGGGTCTAAATAAAACGGCAGAGTGGAAATGTATTCTGGAGAGAACTGCTGCAGCTCTGCTTTTCCCAAGAGGCAGATCAGATTTTGCAAGGAATCATCACCCCTTTAATGAAGGGTAATTGATGGGCCAGAAGAGGGACTTCAGAGTGCAAATCTTCCAGTTCTGGGACTGTAAGACCCTTCTGTGTGATCCTTCACACAGATACTTCTGTTCTGCTGAAGCAGAGGCCATGAGGAGCCCTCTCCATTGTAATCAGCATCTTGGTGCTCTGTTCATCAGATTTGGAGAGTGTCCAGCTCCTGTTCTTCCTGAGCCACAGTCATTGATATAGCTGGTGCAATGGAAAAGGAACTTTATTATGATTGGGGACCATTCCAGTATTCCATCAGGGCCTTCACAGTATTCTGCATATCTGCATACCTGCATAATTCAGATATACTGTATTTCCCTCCCGTAGCTGTGATACTCCTGGGGAAAGGAGGAGCAGAAAAGACGGAGGATTGTGTACAGTATATTGTGAGACCTTTCTCCAAAGTCATCCTCAGGTCTTCACAAGGGGTTGCTGTGGCTTCACTCTATAAAGCATCTGTGATTTCTTTAGAGAATGAATCTCATTGATAGCTGAAAGATGAATATCCCTTAGGGCTGGAGCAGCAAGGGTGTTTCTGATGCCTTTACTGAGCTAAACAACTACTGACAGTAAAGAGCTATGCTGGGGGGAAAAAAAAGATGCATTTTAATTCCATCAAAATTTTGATCTAGGTTTGATCTCAAGACCAACAAGAAAGTTGGTCTTGAGTTAGTTTGCTGTATTAAAACATTTTCACCTTTTAAAAATTTTAAGTGTATGTCCTTTTAAGTGAAAATTTTCATTTTAGAAACAAACTCTGACCTAAATATAATTAAAATAATCAACATGACATGTTTTAGCATTTTCAAAATGAGATACTTAATTTTAAAAATTGTCATTAGAAAATTTAAAAAAATTGTTATCTTTTTTTGTAGGTCCTACCTATTTAACCTAATTTTGTAAGTAGCAGTGAAACTCCTTTGAAGATATGATCTGTTCCAGAATATGAGAGGGACATGTGATGTACAGTTTAGAATCACGGTTTCTTCAATCTCAATAATAGGAAGAAGAATATGTAAATGTTTATGGACTTGGTGTGGATGTGTAATTTGGATTGCCAGCTTGCTGCTTTGTAAGGTTTCAGGAATATAAAAATGCAATGACAAAGCTAAGAACCCAGATGCTAAGAAAACCTCAGTGAAACTTTTGGCCACTGGTTCTCTCATGAAAACCTCTCTCTATTGCCTCTGGTGAATATTTAGCATCATGAATCATTGCACAGTCTGCCCGCCAAAATGGCTAACAGTCTGATTATCTGAAGACAGAGCCATGCAACTGTCCCTGCATGCATCTCTTATAGGATTGAAGGCAGCTGGCCCCAGCCACCCTGGGAATCATGGAAATTGCAAGGCACCAACTGCTTCTGGCTGGAACTCCACCCTGTAGGTCTGTATTTCAACCCACAGCAGTGTTTGCACTGCCAAGGTTCTTACCCTGACCATTGTCCTTGGGTGGCAGGTATCTCGCAGAGGGATATTGCTGCAGGGGTGAGCAGGCAGAGTTCTATTTTTCTTTTTGTTCTTGCTCCTGTGGCTTGTCTCCAAGGATTGTATGTGTTTCCACACTAAAGCAGCCTTTGAGTACACTGTATTTAGGAAGAGGGGAAAGGACCTATTTTGGTCCATAATACATAACTTCTATTCTTCCCCAGAGTCTCATAAACAAATTTCTCATCAAGTTACTCCCCAAATAGATCCTGCTCTCTCAGCTACCCAAAAACAATCTCTGAATTTGTTTCTTCTCAGATTGTGGTTTTCTTTCAATTCAGCCCCATGGGTATGAGGAAAGCTTACATAGTACTTGCAAAGCCCTGCCAACCAAAGCTGGATTTATTATAGATTGATTTTAGAGTTGCCTGAATGACTTTAAAGTTCAGGGATGGAAACTGTACAAATGCTTGACAAAGGCATACAGAAGGGTTTCCTCATCTGCAGATCTGATCGGGCAGGGAGTAACAGATTTTTATAACGACTACAGTATGAAGGTGAAGGGCCTAAGTGGGGAACACTTACATCTGAGCTAGGTTTGAGGGGATACATTTATGATGGTTGCAAGCTGACACAGGTTTTCTTTCCAGGCTTCCTGTGCCCACATTTTGTAGCCTTGCTTAGCAAGATTCACACTGTAATGTGTGTTTCTTGTTTTTCCCCTTGCCCCTTATTTTTCCCCTTGCCCAAGCTCAGTCCTGGCATCAAATCTGAAGTAGTCACTGAATCTGAGTCACGAAGAAGAGCAGCATCTCCTGAAAGGTCCTGACAGAGGTGCCCAGCTCGCAGATAATCTGAATAGCTTGACGAGGCAGTACTTGTGCCCTGACTCTCTGGAGACCTTTCACAAATACTTCAAGTATGACAATTTGCTTTCAAGAAGGAGGAGGAATGGCACTTCCCTTTGGACATCCTGGAAAGGGCCATGTCAGTACACTCTGTGATGAGAGGAGCTGGATGCGCTGGAAGCCAGCAAGAAGGTGCACAACTGAAGGCCCATGGGATGTCCAAAACATGTTTCTCCTCTACACTGCTGAAGGACTGTAATTTCTGCTGTGCAACTTTGCAGTGTCGAACATGGTCCGAGCAGAAATGTGCACTCAATAATATCCTTGCATTAATTTGAATTTTGGTGAAGGGGACTGCTGATTGAAGCTCTCCATGAAAACAATGGATATGGCTGGTTAACAGATGTTGTGCACACGTTGCTTATTTAGATAGTCTTGCTTATGAAGCATTACATAAATGCAGGGCTGGCCAGGTCTCCGTGGTGTGCTGCAGGAGGGAGAGTGGGACCTTGGCTCTGCGCCCAGGGTTGCAGGGGTGGAATGGGGGGGTGCAGCACACAGAGGCATCAGGGGCTATAAACCGGGCCACTGGCTCCATCCTTCTGTGCCAGCAGCCCTAGGGCACAATAGGCAGTGCACAGAGCAGGAAAGGGTCCTGCTTTCACCAAGGAAAGTGATGGCATGAAGTATGAGAACCTGTGGTGGGACATGGGGACAAAAATCTGCCTGTCTGCTCCCTGCAGAGTATGCAAGGGCATGGTAAAACAGGTACAGCTTGATAATGTTGCACCTTTCATATTGTGTTTCCCCTGCGGACTCCAGATTATTGGTACAGTTTGGATGGCAAATGCTCTACTGCTGCAGGCTGAGCACTCACCAGCTCTCCCCTCCAGTCTCTGCAGGGAAATTGCTTCCATCCAAGTGGCCAAGCTTGACTCTGGGGCCAGAAGAGTTGTCTGTGATCTGTCTGCCAGAAATGCTGCATTCACAACTGGCTGAGAGGGGAGTTGGGAACCCCAGATGCTTGTGCCTGGTCCTCTGCGCAGTTTTAAGCCAAGGCACGTTTTCACCAGCGTAAGAGCAAATACTCAGCTCTGGTGTTTATCCTGGTATGAGACATGGGCTTCCTTGGAAATAAGCCATGAATTCCTAACATGTATAAGTAAGAGTTAACTGCACAGTTGCCGTTTCACAATCAAAAGACTGTACATGTTGAAGTGGGGCTTGAGCTTTAGTTATCTCTGAGATCCAGAATGGGGCAACTTGCATGGGCACTCTGTGAAATGCATTTGGAACTGCAGGAGTGCCTCTCTGAATTTTACTGCCCTCTTTTCCAATGATGCCTTTCCTGTCCAGCCAAATCTCCCACTAACTTCAGAAAAGGACTCTTCAACCTTTTATATTAAATAATTTCCCATTATCAGCAAGAATTATTCATTGCTGTTTTAGGATGAAAAATGTAAACAGCAGAGAAATATGCCATTCTAAAATGTTTCTAAGATAACAGATCAAACATTCATTTAGTCCTTCAGCAATTTTTTTTAGAAAAAAAAAATCAAATACATACTATGTGTACAAAAGAGGTATTTGATGTGTAGCATACATTTATTACTAGTGTATTTTTTCCAAAGGCAGTGGGATTTTCAACAGCAGTAGGATATGTTTTAATAATTAAAGGGATTTAGCTTCTCTGCGCAGACTGCCAGCTTCTGTTCTCACTTATAGACTCACAGATTTGTAAATCATGCATAGCTTCAGTGATGTTGATACTATTAGCTCAGTGCAAAACCAAGGTTTGTGAGACTTGTGGCAGGCCCCTTGTGGTTTTGGTTTGTGGCCATTTCTGGGTGATTTCCAGTGTTGACTCCAGTAGAAATCTTGCAGTGCCAAGGGGGAACCAAGCTTACTGTGATTTCTAGATCACTGTGCGAAGTACAGATGCTGGGATAAGCAACAAAGCTGAACCTTTGGTTTTCCCTAAGGAATGTAATCTGTGAAAGAGGATCAAGCTTAGAATTTGAGTCTGGCATTTTGACCTGGCCACCCCATAGCATGGGAAACTCAGACATAAGTTTCGGTTAGCCATCTTTAGAGTAGATGTTTGCAAGGTACAGATCTTGAGTTGGTGTCCTCTGAAACTAGGCAATATTTCGATCTGTGGATTTTACTCAGGCACAAAAGTGAAGACAGTTCAGCTGAATGCCATCACTATCTTCCCTCTGTGGAGACACCCTTTGGTCCTAAAACTTCTCCTGACTCCTTTCAAACACCAGACAGAGATGTTTCTTGTCTTTGCCTTCCGAGTTTACCATCAGCAGTCCACAAAAGATAATATCCCATTCCACATCAGCTCTGGAATCTGACTGGTCACTTGGCTGATCCCCTCTGCTTCCTTGCAGGGATACAGAGTGACAGGTGAAGATGGCCCTCTAACCCTTTGTGAAGCAACAGGTTTCTCTTTGCCCAAGGGCTTTTGTGAAGTGTCAGGTCTACTGCACTTGTTAAATAGGTGGGAAACTGAAGCACGGCAGCCTTTCTTCAGAAAAACTGTTACCTATGTGCATAAGTTGTGCTAAAACAATTTAAACCCTGATTCTTTGGTCATGGACAGAGCTGAGCTCACATAAACATCATCTGGGTGCCAACATCTTCTTTAGAGGCTGCTGGTGGCTTTTACACAAAAAGACAGGAAAAAGGAATCATTTATAAGTTCTCTCAAATAGTTTACTTGATGTTGTCGTTCTGCTAGTCACCAATTTGAAATGTTCTGAAAAGACGGCATAAAATATCAGAAAAATTCTTGTTGGGACAATAATGGAAAAAGATTACCAGAGGATACAGCATTATTCTATTTCCTATTACATGGTGCTTGACTGATTCCCTGAAGTAGTGTCAGTCATATCTTTTGTGCATTTTGAAATGATTTCCAACTAACCTGACTGAGGTTGTTCCTGTCACTTGTACATTTTAGTTAGCTCCTGACTCCTACTCCCAATGCTCCTGCAGAAATGAATTCCAAAGGGTAATGATGTGTTTAGTAATGAGACTTACACCACAGGGAAGAAATGAAATCAGGTCACTGGTGCATCCATCCAGGATGTTCCTGCCATTTATTTTTCTATAAAAATAAGTCTTAATGGAGCTATCAACTAAAGATTCTTGACTTGAGGAATTTACAATTTGGATAGAGTTTCCCGGCAGATCAGCTAGGAAAACAGATAGATTATAAATTAGTCTCTGCAAATGGGCAATTTCACAATTCTCCCCTTTTTACCCCTTAGAAAAAGAGAGAATGGAAAGAAAGGGAAAGGAAGAAAAAGGAAAAAAAAAAGAAAAAATAAAAGGAAAAAGGGAAGGGAATTAAAAAAGGAAAGGAAAGGAAAGGGAAAAAAGAAAAGGAGAAAAGAGAATTAGATATTTCCATTAGGTATTTCCTGCATATTTCTTCCAACTGGAAGACAATTTCAATGTGACTTCTCGTGG
Organism: Pitta sordida; assembly: GCA_013390025.1. Classification (NCBI taxonomy): domain Eukaryota; kingdom Metazoa; phylum Chordata; class Aves; order Passeriformes; family Pittidae; genus Pitta; species Pitta sordida. Next base: position 406,649 of record WEKX01017053.1, on the reverse strand, counting down.
CAAAGGGCAAATCACAGGACAAAGGTGGAGGTGTTTCAGGCTATGGTGTAGCGTCTTCCTTTTCAGCCCTGCTGCACAGGAAGGCTTGAGGGCTTGCAAATGTCAGAGCAGAGAGGGAAGGAAGGTAGTGAATCGTGGCATGACCTTACACAGGAGCCAAATTAAGCAAAACTTACAGTTCCTATCTTGGCCGAGGAATTACTTTTTTTTCAGTAGAATAAGAAAGATACTGATCTGTCCATTCAGCCAGAGGTACAGGGAGTAACTATTCTTAAAGACAGCTCCAGCTGATTTCATGTTCTTCCTATTCCCTGCTCTGAGTCCATGCCTCTTTTCCAATGTGGCCAGAAACTGAGATCTTTAAAGCTAAGTTTTTTACACAACCTGTGGGTAGAGGTGGATTACTTAAAGGATCCCAGGCAGGACCTCCCAGCCCTGCTACTGGGTCCTAGGTAATAAACACACTTAACACTTTGGGGCCAGCCTTGCACTGCTAGAGCACTGTCGTGACTTTCTTTGGGTGGCATCTAGTCTTGGGCTGGGGCAGTTAAAAACCAAAATTTTTGCTGCACTGGAAATTCATTACATCACTTAAACTCTGTCTGTTGTCATGAGAACTGTTCCATTTATATCCTTATGTTTTGTGTTTATGACTTTTTATAACTGTGAAGAAACTACCCAGAGTCTACTTCCCACCCAGATCATAAGAGAAGAGTGACTTTGTGGTGATTCCTGCCCTTTCTCTCTTCAGCAGGAGGATCCTATGTGTTTGATCTGCTTCTGATTTCCTCCTGGAGAGACCAAAACATTGAGAGCAAAACAGTCCCAATGGGAAGGCTGGTGTTCCCTGCTGGAGCAGTGGTGGAGCGTGTGTGGGGGTCTATAAATAAGGCAGGCTGGAGGGCTCACAGGCACAGTGGCCATTGTCATCCTACAGTGGAATTGCCCTCCGTTCTTTTGTGCTGAGCAGAATATGATGTGAGCCAACACAAATGGCTCTCACATGTTTTCACTGGTGTAAATGAGGCATTCAAGTATAAAATGAGGCAGTTGCAAGCTGATCAGCTTGAGAGCTGAGGCAGAAAGCTCTGGTAAGGGTAATAGCTTTGGACAAGGGTAATAGCTTTGGACAAAATAATGTGTGTCTCACTGATGAGCCCTAGAAAGACTCATGCTGATTTATGAAACAGATCTTTAAAATATCTTCTCTTAGGCGGAACTGGTTAAAAAGCCTTTTAAATGGAAGAAAAAGCTTTCTGTCAAAAATGTAGGGGTTTCACCAGGATGAAATTGGGTGTAATTGAAGGGGTTTTTTCTCTTGAACAACTTTTTTTGAAATAATTTCATTTCGATGTGTGTTACTTCTCAGAAGGTAGTGCTTGCACATAGCTCCACTGCTCTGTTCCAGCTGGCAAAGTTAGAATAATAGAAAACATTATCTGGTGTTCAACTAACATGAGCTTAAGGACAGTCATAGGATGGGGAACAAAGGGAGCCTTTGTTTTCTCACCCTTTTCCCTACCTGTGCCCAGTTTTTTCTAATTTTCCTACAGAGAAGTCATTATTTCTCAATGGGGAAATTTGGAATGAAGTTTTCTTGGAAATTATATTTCTCCTAGAGAACAGAATTTTGTTTGTAGGATCTCAGAGATTCAGATTCAAATTCCGGACCCCGTTGCCTCTTGGGATATGTTCCACTCCAGGCTTTTCTGAGAGTGCCCCTGAATCAATGGTTATACAAAGTGTTGGCAGGATATACTTGCTTGTGTGGATGGTGCATGATCTTCTGGATGCAAGTTATCTGTCTAAACAATCCACTGCCATGAGATCTGCCTGATAATATCTTATTGTTCTGCCAGATTGAAGATCACTTCTCAATGACCGTCCTTTTGCTATTACACCCTGCTTATATACATTATACTGGCCTTCACATACATATTGTTATATTTGTTGGTGTTTTGTTCAGGTCATCTTTCCCCATTAGTCTGACTAATTAATAGCACAGTGAACTTCAGGCTCTTGGTTCATCTAACACAACTGAACTGATGAATCCCGTACAGCTAGTAAAAAAAAGTGTTTCTCTTTCCCCACCATGGAAACTTTTGCTTTCAGAAATTTGCCTCAAACTCCAAAAGCTCCAAGTACATTTGTTTCTGACAGCTGAGCAGTTCTTGGCACAAAATAGCTCCCCTAGACACTGTGCATTACTGTGTGAGTCCCTCACCTGCCGTTTTCTGGCAACTTCTTCAACCAATAAATTTATTAATTAAATTACAAGGCTTTGAAGAAAAAATAGTAGAACATGAGACATTTTCTAAAAATGTTGTTTAATTGCAGATTTATAAAGAAAAAGTTTTGATGCAAATAAACCAAGTAAGAGCTGTCATGTTTTATTTGTTTACAGCTCTCTTACTTACGGGAATGTCAGACAGAAAGTGAGAGTAGTTTAGAGGACTAGGATGCAGAACTCTCGAATTGAAGATTTGTCTTGTCTCAGTGTTGCAAAACTCACATTTCACTTCTCATAAATCTGTACTGGAATTTTAGCCTCTGCCTACTCCCATCCCAACAGGAAGGAGACTGTTAAAGCACTTGGAGAAATCTTATCCGTAAATGCAGTATGAAAGTTTTTGACCAAGTGGACCATGGACCACTTTTAAGAACCACTTTGGACTGTGCTGTCTGATTGTCCCCAACACATGTTCATCTTAGCTCTTGCTTATGTCTTGGTGTGATGGTTGGGATTCCTAAAAGGAGCTTTCTGCACTCAGTAGTGAGGCGATAAAATAGGATCAGGAGATGACACAAAGGCAGCTTCATGTTACAGATATGTACACTGTGATTCTGAAGTTAGAGTCCATTTCCTTTTCCCCTCAGGTCAAAATCGTAAGAAGTATAATAAAATATTGCTGAGAATATGTGTCTACCTGAATCCATAGCTTTCACTGTGACTTGTGAAATAGCTTATTAGAACTCCATGACATCAAGATCAATATAACTCACATTCTCTGGCTAACTATGTAGAATATTTAAGTATTTTATAATTCTACTTTCATTCCTTCCTCTGCTTTCCTGCTCTGTGGACAATCATTGTCAAGGGATGAATCAGCATCTGCATCCAGCCAGAGCCCTGGGGTTGTTCATACAACCTATTACCTTCACATGGTCTTGAATTCCACAGTGACCCCAGCCATCCCTTTAACTGCCAGTGAAAAAAGCTACCTTCCCAGTTTGGAACCATGTTATTTTATTTGAAGATTAAACAGGAGGATTTCCTTTTCCCCCAAAGCTGTCTGTGACCTCCATTGTACTTGGTCATGGTTCACATTCTTATCTGGGAGTGTAGTGCACTTCCAGGTTATGGCAGGTGGATACTGACTCCATGACTATAAACAATTATGCTTCATGAATTTATTAATATGACACTTTTGACTTTGTTTTTCCCATATGTTTCAGGGCCTGACTGGAGTAGGGGACAACAAATGTAGGATCTACGATACACATGTTGAAGGAAGAGTTTTAATTGTCTCCGTTTGTCATTTTAGTGCACACTTATACTGCATTTGGACTTAATAAAAAAACCCAAAACCTATCCCCTTCCTGCCCTATTTCAATAACAAAAATACCTCTGTAGAAGGTCCTCATTATCCTTGTGCTCCGGTAACTGGTTGAACATTTTGATCAAACTTTCAAATGATTTTGGGAAAATAACAGCCTGGAAAATTTCAGTCACTTAAATCAATGTTTCAGAAACTGTAGAATATTTTACTGGGAATTTACACCTGGAAGCTTATATAATCTTGTCAGTAGAATTTGCTGGCATGTATTTAGCGGGTACAAGGAGACTTTTCATCTGCGTTTACAGCCTTGTTGTGAGACAATAATGTTTACTCTGTTCACTCTCCACTTGTAGAGTTACAAAAGCTAACATGTCTGTGACAACATTCTTGATAGCTCCCCAGGAGGTTCCATGGGTTCAGGCTCAGCCAAACTAATTATTTCAGTATGAACTAATATGGTTTTACTACATCAGGCTGTAGACAGTAAATTGGGGAATAATTTTTTACTACATTCAAATTTGGCCAAATTCAGCCAAATTCTGATTTAGATTCCCTCTTGTAGATCATTTTGTTCCCAGCCAATACTGTTGAGGATCTACTTTGGTGCAAATTCATCTAAATAGGTCTCCCAATTTGCAACTTTCTACATTGTCTTGCTTTTTGCTCTGTACTTGGTGTGAGCTATTCACATATGGGACTCCATACATTTATGTAGAGAAGGGGATGCAAGCAAACAACCTTCTGTAAAGGTGAGTCATGTATTCCCATGGTAGGAAGTGAGCCAAAGTTTAAACAAAATTGTGTTTGGAATGATGGACCTGGGAGAAGCTATTGAATATAGGTGTTGTAGACTCTAATTTTGGCCCTCCAGAGACAAAACCTGCCTAGAATTACCAGTTTCATCTAGGTTTGAAATGAGGTCTGTACTCACAAGCTCCTCTATTCCAGTCATGTCTTTGACATCATCAGAGACAAGTGTGGTCTTAAGGACAAAGGAAAATTACTTTATAAGCACCAGGGATTGGAATGTAGCCCTGAATTACCCTTGCTGCACAGCTGTAGGAGTCCAAGGAGGTAAAATGTATTGTGTGTCTCTGTTAACATTCTTTAGGAGCAGTTTCATTTCATAGTGACATACTGTAGACAGGAGGAAAAAAGACATTTATTAACACTAAAACCTAGTTGTTATATGACTGAAAATGTTTTGGCTCCACTGGAATTTAAACTTGTCTGACTGCTTGAAAAATGTTCAGGTTTAATATAACTGATTCAAATGTGTAGTCAAAGTTCTGTGTGAAATCCTCTTGTGGCATAAGGATCTTGGTTTACAGAGTCTGAAGAATGATTCTAAACACCCTCCAGCTCCAAAGACAACATAAAAGTGCCAGTTTCTGCAGAGATCAGATTGCTATAAGTGTTGAAAATGCAAATCAATGTCAAATTTGATAAATAAGCATTATCCACAAAGGGGTTCTCGTGGGAATTATTAGCAAGAGCCATGCCTTAGTGATATTTCTTTCATGAGCTGAAGAACCTTTCATTTTATTTTATTCAAAGTATAACAGTGATGAAGTAAACCAATAGGAAATAGAAAGGAATACAGAGGAAGTAGGCAAATAATCTTTCATGAAATGTTTCCCTGGTTTCTCTACTTTCATCTTATATATTAGATGTTTTAAGACTGGAAGAAATCACTGATCACCTACTCTTACTCTTTCAGAGTATATGTCTTAAAGCTCATGCTGTACATTCAGTACCAAGCCAAGAACTTCTTGTTTGGATAGTAACTACCAAGAGCAGGGAACTTGACTCTATTTTTTTTTTTAAATCTCCTGTGGCTGCATTCTGATAAACCCTTTTTAAAGGCTAAAACCCCTAAGGCCAAACAGTGTATTGTTTCTTTCAGAATAAATCAGACCAGCCTCTGTGGAATCGATAGTCATTCCGTATTTTCATTTGGGGAAATTCTGACCTCACGCTATCAGTTAGGAGTAGAAAGAATGGAATTAAACTCTGAATTCCTCTGTTATGTGACCACATCTCCCTCTTATGCCTGATCCCAGTGACTACAATCCCAGTGACACCGAAAAGAATTTTCTTTCCCCGTCAAAAAAATTCTTTTAGCTGTGGTGCTGATGGCTGTGGTTCTCACTGCACCCAGAACATAGTCACTTACATTTGTTTGTCGTGTGTCCAATTGTGCTGATAAATTGCCTTTAGTTCTGATCGAGAATCATTATGTTCAAGCGATGTTGCATCTTTGTGGAAACTGAGTAGCCATTGTGTGGTGGGAAACTGAACAGAAGGCACCTTACATGGAAAAGCATTCATGCATGAAAATGTTGTTTTTGCTTTAGAGAACATGTAAAGCTGGGGCAGAGGGAGGATCAGGATTCATTGGCTACTGAAGGAAATGTTTTCTTTTTAGTTCAGCATGATCTATTCTTTAACTGACAACTCTTAGAGAAAGGAGTGCAATGCAGGGTGAAGCAAACAGACATCCACACTCAGCTGGGGCAGGACGAGCTCATTACCACAGGCAAATCTAGGGTTCAGGCTTGCTTATTTTGAAGTTCCTCAGTTGTGGGAAACAGTTTTTTCATTCTTGTACTTTAATAAAATCTGCACATTGTAACATATTTGCTTCACTCTGATGAGGGTCTGGATTGATGTTGTGAGGTGCTGTTTGCCAAATTTGTAACATTCTTTTAAATCTATTTATTCCTCTTTCTGTGAGGGTAGAGGATCTTATTTTGAACCCCTGAAGAGTTTCCCAGCATATGGTGGATGAATAAATACTCAAAATGTCTACAACTGCTGTTACTGATACAGCTGCCAGCTTTGAAAATGAACAAAGTGAGTGTGCACATGTGCGCATGTGTGTAAGGGTGAGGGGCAGAGAGAGAAATACAGTGTGAGCACTCTTGGGGTCAGGAGCGTTCTCTAATAAGAAACACATTTTATAGACAGCAAGAGAATTATTTTTACTGTGCTCATTTACAAGTCCTCAGGCAATGAATTTTGTTGTGGGGATGTTTTTAAGGCTAATTATTTACAGCATGCAGGGCTTGAACCTGCAGGTCTTAATTTGGCAAAACTCCTGTTCACTTCAAGGGTTGCTCTGCATGGTGTACCTGGTGGAGAGGAGGGAGGGGTGGGTGATGGGCACATGCTGGTTGTGAAGGATTTTAGAAGACTCTGCTCACCTCAGTCAGAACTGAGCTTCTGTCTCCAAGGGCAGATTTCACAGGACTGTGGGACCAGTGGGGTTGACCAGCCATGGGGTAGAGTGGCCAAAGAGAAAAGAGTGGTCTGGAGGAGGATATTTTTATCATCATTCCTGTACAGCTTGCCTGATTTTTAACTCCGTTTTTGGCCTTGCAGTTTAAAGCAACCTTTTATGGGATATCCCCCACAAATATTATGGTGTTCCCACACAAACCACACTGGGTTTGAGTGTTTCAGTCGTTAGATACTAACACTGTGATTCTGAATGTTGCGCTCTTATAAAAAAAACCCAATCTATTAAATTTCCATCCAATGTGTATTTTCCAATATTTTTCATTGAGAAACAGATTCAATCAGCTCTTTTGATAAAGGAGATTTAAGAGCTGCAGCACAACAAGAGAAAGGGTGGAAGCATCACTGAAGACAAGATTTCTGAGTCAAGAACCATTTCTTTTTTGTACAGTATTTAGCATGCTTGTGTGAGTGGATCCTCTCCAAGCTGGATGCTTCTAGACAATCGTGATGTTGAGGATATTGATTAAACAGGCGTTTTACAGGGCTTTACTAGATACTGTTTGAGATCTGAAAGCAGCTGAGTGCTTTCAGGTTTCAAGGAGTTTTTAATAGGGCAATTTTCACTGGCATCAGCTTGTGCAAACCACCTGCAAATGAATATACTGCTCTCTACAAATAATCAGGATATGTAGCATTTGTATCCACTACTAAGAAATTCCAGATGACCTCTTCCCAATCGCAGCTGATCAAGCCATGTTGTTTCCTTGCAGTTGTTAACCTTTAAAATAATGCCTATTCAATCAAGCAGGGAAAGAGATTTAGCCCACTCAATGATTTCGTCATTCCAAATCATTCAGTCAGCATCAGCTATAAAATATATGGTTATCAGGAAGAGAAAGAGCTTAGATATTAGAGGATAGTTCTCTTAGAGCTTGAAGAGACGTGGGTAGCCAGGGAAGCCTAATGATTATTTTTCCTAGAAGCAGAAATTGCAGGAAATGCCAATGAATAGTCCCTGAATAGTCTCTCTAACTTGGAAGAAGCTGCCAGAAATTTCACAGCATTATGGATTCGGTAAAATAGAGTTTAGCTACTTTTCATATGAAACATTTGAATTTTGTAGCTTGTTTCTTTTTTTTCTTTTTTTTTTTTTAAATTTTGCTAGATGTATATTTAAATCCACTGAGTCTTCCAGCTCCAGTTTTGCTTGTCTCTGATCTGGGGTAGAGGGGTGAGCATCATTTGAAAAGGCCCACAAACTTTGAGGAACTTGATATAAATCATGAATCTATAGTACAGCTGCAATGACAGTTCATAATGAATAGTTCTTCCTGCTGTGTTTCTAAGCTTGTCTACCCATAGCAGGAAACAATGCTGAAACAGTATTGAAGGGTGCTACACCTTCTCCTCTCTTCTAAGAACATAAATTTCTTTTTTATAAGGAGAAGGACGTGACCTTGTAGACAAAGATGGTCTTGGAAATGAGTGATGGGTTGGATTGGAGCAGCCTAGTGCAACAAGCAAAATTCAAAAGACAGGTGGTGTATCACTTCAGGCTTTATAGTTGAGATTTAGCACTAGATCTTGAATCCTTTAGCATCTAGCCTCAAATGACTTTTAACAGTGTCTTTCTTGTTCTCTGTTGTATTACAGCAAACTCATAATCTGCTGTATGTACAGAGGGAGAGAGCCCATGTCCTTATCTGCAGGTGAAGCTTCTTGAAACAACAGCCAGTTTAGTGCAAAGGTGGTTAGACCTGTGCTTTAAGCCTCCAAGGTGAATTTTCTGCTCTGAAGAGTCTGTGAGGCTTTGGTCATGTCATTTTTTTCTCTCTGTATGTCCCAGTTTGTGCTTGTTATCTGAGCAGAACAGATTAAGAATAATAAGAAGATAGTCTTCCGTGTGTTTCTGTGATTCTGTGTGTTAAAACAGTAGAGTTATATAAGTAATTAGAATGTATCATCTCTTGATAGACCACTTTTCGGTGTGTCATTTATGGTCAGGTAATCTGGAAAGGTGTCTCAACTGAGCAGATGACTGTAGTTAGTCCGTATGCATATTAAGGCTTTTTTTAACATGATCTGGATGCGGAGCTCCTGAGCCTTCTGCTAATGTCGTACTTAGCAATCATAACAAAACTACATAGTTGGGTTTTTCCTTCCCTCCATGAAACTCTCTTGCTTGATTCTGGGCATTTGCTTCCACTGAGATGCAAAATGCCATGTACATCTGGCCTAAGCAGGCTACAAGCAAGAACCCTTCAAGAAGCAGAACTGACAAGCTCCCATGCTCCGAGAAAATTTGGCTGTACATGCTGCTGGGGGAGAGTTCTCATAAACCACTCTGTGTTGGTTTATAGCCTACAAATCTCACACAATGTATTAAAAAAGGTAGAGTCCAAATCTGAGATGTTACTGTGCAAACAAACCTCCACAGAAATGAATATTTAAGCGCTTTACACAAACATCCCATGACCCTGTGCTGAAAGATGGCAATAGGCAGTAACAGAGAAGGCAAAGTATACCAGTAAAATCCATTGTAGTGGCTTTGTGTGTGTGCCCCAGGGCCTTGTAAGCAATCCAGTATTTGTTAGGAGTGACTGAGCAGAGGGCAATTTAGACTAGCACAGATTAGGGCAGGGGGATGGGGAATTTCCTTGAGCTGTTCTTAATAAAGTTGCTGTCTGTGGAAGATCAGGCTCCCAGGTCAAATGCCATTTAGCTATGGCAGCATGCAGATACTTGTGTGCCAGATGTGGAAGGGGTTGGTTAATTGGTTCTGTCTGTGCTGGTATCCAGCTCCCAGCCAGAAGACAAAACATTATCCAAGGAGGTAAAATAGTAAATACAACCTCAAAGGCTTTTCCTCCATTTGGCACTGAACTGGGAGCCCAGCAAGGTAACAGCTTTGTGAACTTGGCCAAAGCAGAGCAACGAGTGTGACTTGTACAGCCATACCTTCTTACAATTTAATTAATATCAAAGGAAGAGAGGGAGAAGCTCCAGCCCAGCAGTAGTTGTGCATGTGGCTGCTAATCCCCTGAGCAATGAAGAGTGACAGAATACACACGGGGGGCAAAACCAGGCCTTAAAGTACTGAGGTCACCAATATTTTGGGGCTTCAGCATTGTCGTACATCATCTAGTCTTCCTGCTTCCTCACCTATTACATGTGCCTTTTGAAAGACAGATGGCCAGCCAGATGGCAGAGGTCTCACACTTCCTGAAAGGTTAAAGGCACTGCTATTAGGGGACATCTAGCTCATATTTGCACTGATAGGAACAGTAGGTTTCAATTCAGTCTTCCCTCTACTTTTCTATTTATACTGGCATCATCTGTAGTTGTACTGATTTTTCTCAAATCTGGTCTCTCTCTGGGCTCCTCAAAAAATAAAGAGGAGATACTGAAATATGACTGAGATACTGAAATTAGGATCTCTATTGCCCCTGTCTCCTGTTGCATTCACGATGAGAGACGGGCATAACCAATGTGAGTCCAGATGTGTGTCGATAGTGTTGATCACATTATCAACACTAAACATGTGATGATGTTTAGTTAGTGTAACTAAAACCTAATAAAGTGAAGAGTAATACCCAAAACTATCTGTAGCCAAGTATAGCCTGGAGAGAAAACGCCAGGATTTCAAATCTCAGCCTCCCTCTACCCTGACCCACACTTCTCTGTGTACTGCCTAGTGCTCTCCCTGATCTTGCCCCCAGCTGCAGAGACCCAGATGCTGATGCTTTCCAGAGCCATTCCAGACAAAGCATGGTCACCAGAGCCCCTAGCAGCAGACCTGATTTCAGGAGCTGAGCCCTGGATTCCATGTTGTGCATGGCCATAAAATGTGCTGTGCACACCTATGGTGCCCTAGAAATAATAAACACTGGCCATAAACTAGAGTTGAGATGGAAAACGTTTTGGATAATGATGTGGTTGTCATAGATGGTCCAGGTTAACTTCAGAGCTAGAGGCACTGTCTGTAGGGTGAGTGAAGTTTCCCAGAACGTGTGAAATGCTGACATAAATCCCCAAATGAACTGAACTGAGCCTTCACAGCCCAGCCAAAGCCCTCCAGCCAAATTTCAATAGTATAAACAAGGCTGAGTCACCTCCTCCCTCATTGAATTAGAGATGGTAATAGTCCTGGAAGCAGCTGATTGCATGCTATCCATCATTCATAATGCTAATTTTTCTGACTTTGCATCAGAGAGAAAGCAACCAAGGTTGGAAAGGAGTCCAGGTTGCTCTTCTGCCCGTGTCCCACTGCTTGTGAACAGTTCAGCAGCAGCTTTATGCCTCAATCAATGCAGCTGTTAAGCTGAGGAAAAGCAGGACTTTGCCGAACAACAGATGTTTACCACATGAGCTGACTTATTCCAGTTAATGACCCAGATAGAAAAGAAAACAAAGCACAATAAATGCACACACAAACAGGCATCATCAGTGCCTGAAATAGTACTTGAAAAGTGCAGATATAGGTACTGAGATATGTTGAGAGGAAAAATTCTCTTATTTCAGTTTTTCCATAAACTTTTAAGACTTTTTGTAATGCCAGAATATCCTTCTGACATATTTTATATCTTTTAAGCGCCATTTATGTGTATGTGTGTGCACATGAACACACACACTTGCATGTATGGTGCAGGGTGACAATGATAGCACTGGGATGATTTCCATGAAACAGTGTTGAAAGTTCCCAGAGTGACTGAGGCAAGTTGTTGCAAAGTTTTTATCAGTGTTTTAGGCAATTAACTAAGAGGGAAGTGATTTCCCAGTATCTGGTTAGGCAATTAACTGAATTAGTATTTAGAAAATGGTTTCTAAAAATAGCTAAGAAAGGCCACATTTTTATGGATTAACCTAGTAAGAGACTGAGCTTTTAGGACTACAAGGAGTCCATGTGGTGGTGATTTTGAATGCCTTGGTGTTTGAGTTTCTGAATGGGAAAACTTCAACAAGTTTGCTTTCCAGGACATCACTTCTCACAGCTTTCCGAAAGTTGATACGTGGGATATGTTTTAAATTTCATCTATCTCTAAATTCCCAGTCACTGTTAAAAAAAATTGCTACATTGTCTTCTTTAAGATCTCTGATATCTTTGAAATCAGTGACCGCTTTGTCAGAGGTCAAAAAGAAGAAATACAAATAAACATAGGACTTGCAGCTATTTCTGTTTAATACACCAGAATGCATCTTGGTTCTTCATACTGATGCTTAAGAGGTGAGCACTAAACTACTTGTGAAATTTTTTGTTTGCCTGCCTGCCTCCCTCACTATTTTCACTTTTTCTGGCATAATTTGCAATTACTTTATTATTATAATTGGTCTCTGTTTAGTAATACTGATCTCCCTTTCCAAAGGATTGAGAAAGAGGATGGGAACTTCTCAAATCACAACTGAAGGTGAGATCAGTAAGTGTGACCAAAAGTCAGCATTGCTGGCTCTTGGGGAAGCTTTCTGAAATTCACTTTTTCCAGTTTCCAATTTGTCATCTACTTCTGTGTACTGGAAATTCTGAAAACAAATCTGAGAAATGAAAGTCATCTGAGCTGCTTAACAACGCAAAAAATATTTCATTGTCAGTGTTGAACCTTAGCTTCATCTCAGCTTTGGTGAAACTTGATAAAATGTGAGATGCTTCAGACGGAACGTTCAAGGAAGCGGTGTTTACTGATGAAACTTTGTTTAGTCGGAAATTTGCAAACCAGCTTTAGTTACAGTCTTATATCTCTCACACACAGATTTTTTTTCCTTATACACGTATTCACAGAGAGCTTGTCTTAAATAGATGTTATCAAGTATTTATTTTTAAAAAAACAATAAGTTTTAAACTGTTTGACCAAAGATCCTTTTCCTCCCGGCTGACGCTGCCAAAAGGATTTATATAGGAGCTAAAATACATGTGGAAAGGGTCATGCCTGGAATTTTTCTGTAATTGTAATTTTTTGATGCTGAAAACTGCTGCCCATCAGGTTAAGGGGATCACTTGAGAGCCACTACACACTGACCAGTAAAATGATTGAATCATTGAAACTGTAACTCACTGGAAAATTGCTTCTTCATAAAGCTCGTCTGCACTCTCTTTGGCACAGCCACCTCTGTAACTACGTGCGAACTGAGCTTGGAATCACATGGACTGAGCTAAAGTGGACTAGAACAACTCTGCCCCCCCCCTCTGCAAAGCCCTGGTACCTCAGTTCTGCCTGCATCACCAAAATGCCCACTTTCAAAGCGTAATTTCATGCTATTTTTGACATTCTGGCTTTAGCTCCTGATGCAAGGTTGGAAGTGTACTTTAGGACAAAAGGAAAAAAAATATTTTTCACCATCCAGCCCTACAAGCTCCTTGCAAAGAGCTTGCAACATTCCGGGAACATTCTGGGAATGTTGTGAATATGAAAAAATCTGATTTTTTCTGATATTTATTTAATGCTATCTGTTACAACATTTCTAAGTTATTGCTATCAGTTCACCATGTGGAAGCTGCCATCCCCATGTGTCCCTCTAGGTCAGCAGGACCTGAAGTCACCATTTCACTGATGATAACAACAATGCCCATAAAGAGAACCTTATTGTGCTTCCACTGAGCAAGGGTTCAAGTACAAGTGTGCTGACAGGCAGTGAAAGAAAGCACATCTCAGTAGAAAAATATGAGAGGTGCAAGCTCGGAACCTTAATCAGGTGATTAATTAGCAACAGAGCCCTTTTTATTATATGCCTAGAGGAGTACTAAATCTTGGGTGCGTAATGTGAAAGCCTGCAGTATTTTATGTTCCTAGTAGTCACTTCTATGTGCTCCACTGAAAATCCCCAAGGTATCTAGCTGAGAAACTTGAGATGAAAAACAGTTAGGACTCAACTTCCAAGTGAGCTGTTGAGCCTCAGGCACAAAACCATGAGAAGGCAAATGATAAATAACCAAGTATTCTATCTTGATAGGAAGATGAGCCAGGCATTTCTGAGAGTAGGTTTTCCAAAGAGCAAAGGCCTGACACAAGTAAGCAGTTTAAACTGTAGAGCCAGCCCAGAAGAGTGGAGTGGGACAGTTCACGGAGTGCTAGGTGCCTTGAGGGTCTCCTGGAATATTTTTCCTGTGGTATTTGCTGCAGCAGATGGGTCAGTAGGTCACTAGGACAAATAGGTTGTCATAGGTGAATTATAAGATGCTCAAATGATTTAATGGTTGACAGTATCATGGCAGTTATGTCCCTGAGATAACGGTAACCAGATACCTGGGACTTGCACACTTGAGCAATCTTACTTGAAAGGTTGAATTGTCTTTAGAAGATTACAGTGCATTGTAATTGCTGGATGTTTCCATTTGTAACACCACTGCTGATGCCCATGGAGCTATGCAGGGCAGCAGGGATGAAGAGCAGCCGATATTCCACCACTGTCTCAGTAGCATCGTGTCTCTGGGCTCACAGGGAAGCCTAGCATGGTGGTCTTGGCTGCCTGCCATCAGCACAGTGCTGGCTCTGGCAGCAGTGGCCCTGGGGGTTCGGTGAGGCTGTGGCAGGATTTGTCCCTGCAAATAAGGGCTGTGCTATTGTGAGGGGTGTGCCTGTGTGATGCACAGCATGTGCGAGCTCTGGAAATGAGGAGGACGCTGGGGATGGGTGACTTGCCTATCGACAGGAGTCACACATTGTAAGACTCTGTGTGCCTTGGCTTTGCAAAACAGGGTCCTTATTAGCAGGTGGGCCTACTAGAGGAAGTAATGAGTTTGCCAGTATTGAGGACTAAAAAGGTCCAGAGTATGTAGACAAAAGTACATGATTCTGGTATTTTACCTTCTAGCTTAAGAGTTCATCTACTACCAGCCAGCACTTTTTGATTCAACTAGATTTAATCCTCTCTGTGGTTTGGAGTCAGTGAGCACACAGGAGAAAAGTCTATGTTTGGATTAACTCAAAGGCTAATTGCAGCTGTGTCTATTGGGCACAGACTGGGCCATGTAGTCCTCAAGCATGTTTCTGTGTTCTCTAACATCTCCTGTATGCAGCCAGCAAATCACTAGCAAACCATGTTCATGCACTCCTTCACTCTGAAAAAAAGATACCAGACATACTTCAGAAAACACGATTCCCAGAGATGTGCTTGTGGTCCTAAAATGCAACAGTCTCCTATATGACCATCATCTGCCCCCACAGACATTGCATACTAACTTACAATGTCCTCCTCATGTTCTTCCCTTCGTATGTTGTTATACAGACTAGATTTGCTTAGCATAACACACCAGCATATGGCATGTAAGCCTATGCATTCTTAGCTCATAAGTTTTACCGTAAGTCTCATGAACATTCTGTGAACTTCCAGCTCCTGGATTCATGGGAACAGTAACAATCTCAACAGGGTTTTTAGATTTTATGATTACAGAAAAAACCACACATAAATATGATCTAAAAAGTCCCCAAACCAGAAGGCAAATAAAAATAATCTCAGAAACATTACTTTTATGTTGATAAACCCTGAGACTTTTACGCTGCCTTCTTCAAGCATCTCATGCATGGTTTTGAAAGGGTATGTTTGGCTGCACTTGTGAGAAGAACATACTTCTCCACACTCAGGTCTCATAGAACTTCTTCCTTCTAAACCTCACCCAAGTACTTCATAGCACTTGCAGGCGCTCACTGCCTTGAGATGTGCTGTAGTCTGGGGTGAAAATCTGTTTAGATTCAGCCTGTCCAAGAATCAGCTCCAGTCATTACAGAAATCAGAGAAGTGGAGGCACTAGGGAAGATGAGAATGGAGACACTAGGGGGCTGCTAAGGTACAGTATCTGCTTCTTCTTTGGGTTAATGAAGTGCATGAGATACCAGAACAAACAGCCTGTTCCCCCTCACATTTAGCTGCTGAAGCAGTGTGACCTTCCTTGGAGGATCTTCTCACACGGCAATTTCCAGAGCTCATGTTTGCTGCATTACAGTCTGTTCCACTGCAGTTCCAGGTCTGAGCTTGTAAGCAAAAGTCATGCTCAGTGAGGAAATATATATGTTGTGACAGCTCAGAGATGAGTTCTTTTCTGTTGACAGGAGTCCAAGCCGTGGTGGCCCCACTCCACCCTGGGCTGGGCAGCTTGTAGTGTGTGCAGGTGCTTTATGTGCCTTCATGGAGCACACCCCACCCCCGCCTCTGTGTCTGGCTGGTTTTGTGCAAGGGGTGCATTTGGTTTGGAGTTGGGTTTGTTATCCCTGCTGGGATGATGTCTCTTGGCATGCCTAGGAGCAAGGATCCTAGGAGTCCTGCACAATAAACACCTTTGGCATCATCTCTGTCCTCACTAGATTGTGATGCCAGGGCTTAAAGCTCTGACTCCATTGGACTCTCAGATATGCCTAGATGTGGACAAGGAGATGATGTTTCTTAAATTAAGTCTCTGCTCTCCTGAGGTTCTCTCTCTTTTGAGTGCTGAGGGAGAAAGCACACCCTGTATCACATGCTTTATTCTAAACGGCTGCAGCCATGTCGCTTGGATCCTTGCCTCTGCCAGCTTTGTCCATGATCAATGTCAGGGGCAGTAGTCCCCTGAGCAGAGAAGAATATGTGAACAGCAGCCTCTACATGATTTCCTCGCTTTGTATATCCTAACTGGAAGATTGCTCTCCATTCTGTTATACTGGTCAGTGTAGTAAAGTGAGAGGGGAACAGAGACAGCACTCAACTGACCTGAAAAGTACTTCAAATTTATGTGGCTGTGTGAGCCTCTCCTGCTCTCACCCAGGCCTGTGACGGCTGGAGAGGCTGCCTGTGCTGTTTTACTGCAGCTGAAGAGGCAAAGGTGATCTGAATCCTTCTTTTCTGAAGAAGGATTTCTCTAAATCCAAAAGGGCACCCAGTACTTTTTCTGAGGTCATGGATGTTTTGCAAGAGTTACAAGTGATGGCAGAGTCATACTTTGCAGTCAAGTCTTCTGGGAGTCAGTTGGGACTTTTGACTGAGNTTTCTGTTGACAGGAGTCCAAGCCGTGGTGGCCCCACTCCACCCTGGGCTGGGCAGCTTGTAGTGTGTGCAGGTGCTTTATGTGCCTTCATGGAGCACACCCCACCCCCGCCTCTGTGTCTGGCTGGTTTTGTGCAAGGGGTGCATTTGGTTTGGAGTTGGGTTTGTTATCCCTGCTGGGATGATGTCTCTTGGCATGCCTAGGAGCAAGGATCCTAGGAGTCCTGCACAATAAACACCTTTGGCATCATCTCTGTCCTCACTAGATTGTGATGCATTGGACTCTCAGATATGCCTAGATGTGGACAAGGAGATGATGTTTCTTAAATTAAGTCTCTGCTCTCCTGAGGTTCTCTCTCTTTTGAGTGCTGAGGGAGAAAGCACACCCTGTATCACATGCTTTATTCTAAACGGCTGCAGCCATGTCGCTTGGATCCTTGCCTCTGCCAGCTTTGTCCATGATCAATGTCAGGGGCAGTAGTCCCCTGAGCAGAGAAGAATATGTGAACAGCAGCCTCTACATGATTTCCTCGCTTTGTATATCCTAACTGGAAGATTGCTCTCCATTCTGTTATACTGGCCAGTGCAGTAAAGTGAGAGGGGAACAGCGCTCAACTGACCTGAGAAGTACTTCAAATTTATGTGGCTGTGTGAGCCTCTCCTGCTCTCACCCAGGCCTGTGATGGCTGGAGAGGCTGCCTGTGTTGTTTTACTGCAGCTGGAGAGGCAAAGGTGATCTGAATCCTTCTTTTCTGAAGAAGGATTTCTCTAAATCCAAAAGGGCACCCAGTACTTTTTCTGAGGTCATGGATGTTTTGCAAGAGTTACAAGTGATGGCAGAGTCATACTTTGCAGTCAAGTCTTCTGGGAGTCAGTTGGGACTTTTGACTGAGTAAGAATTGGCATTAAAATTATGGATCTGACCCAGAGCAAGTAATGAATTCATGAGTGAAGTTGACCCTGACTGAGGTCTGCACTTCATGGCTGCTCCAAATGGGATCAAATGTAAAAGACAAAGAGAACTGCCACCATGACCCCATGTGGGCTGGAGCAACAGTGCCTTGAGAGATTTCTCATACAGGCTATAGCAAAAACTTGCTGAGGGTGGAGGGAAAACTGAAACAGGCAAGACTGAGGTTTGCAGGGGATGCACTCTGTCTGACACCATCTCCCTTCTTGTTCCCTCTCATTTATCTCCACTGCATCTGAAGTCTTTACACCCTCTTGAATGTCAAAACTCTTCTTTTTTAACGTCCTGTGCTTCTGGAGAAAAACTTCTGCAGAAGGGCCACTGAAGAAAAACTAAGAATTATATAGGGGCAAGACTGTAGACCTGGCAGCAGGTCCAGGCTAGAAATTATTTTCTTACTTGTGAGGATTTTCAAAGTACTGGAAAAAGTTTCTTTGTTCTAACAGAGGTTGGAAAGTCAAAATCTGAAACATGGTGGTGAACTAAAATTCTGGAAAAGAGCAGTAATGTTAGGGGTCAAGTGCAGCACTTTGTTTAGATGATTTTCAAATGGTTTCTTTTTTTCAGTTCTGGATATTTCTAAATGGTTTCTAACCACTACAATTATCTTAAATTTGGAAATTAAAAGCTACTTCGAAAAGCTTTTGGTCTGAGCAGTTTGGAGGTGGAAGAAACTTCAAATTGGAAGCTTTACAAGAAAAAAAACCTCTTTCCCAGGGAGAAAAAACCAGTTATAATGGAATGGCCATGCATTATGAAACCCTTAAAAAACCCTGATTCTCCCTGCCCCACAGCTGCCTCTGAAAAGAGATGGCGTTCTAAGAGTTCATCTTGAGGAAATGCAGCTTGTTACAGATATTCTTTTTACTGCCCCAGTCTGTCCCTAAGACTTTCTTTCCCTCTTGTGGAAGCATTTGTGTTGTTTGATAAACATTGAGCACAACCATATGTGGGCTGGGTTGCATTATGCAACATGGGAGGATGGGTTACTATCTACTCTTCAGCCTGTGAAAGTTCTCCTTTTTGGCCAAATCTCAAGGAGGGATATTGAATTACATTGTATTTCAATTCTGATTGACTTTGGATGCTTAATATTTACTGCCAATACAGGCACAGGATTTTTTTCTGCTGAAGGTATTATGCCTCCTGAAATTTCTAGGTTAACATGACCCTGCCAATGGCAATTCTTGCTTTACAAGCGACTACTAGATCCTAAGGCTGAATTTACAGTATTATTTCCTTGTAAACATCAGATATAATTTTGGGAGAATGTTCAGATATATCTGATACTGGTCAACTCACCATTTTCATTAGGATGTAATCAAATCAGATGCCGCTGAGATCCTTACCCATACCCTTGAGGAAGCCTATTGACAGAAAGAATAGACATGAAAAAGTATAAATCCTATATTAAAGTTTTATAAGTTTCATTATATGGTTATATTTCAATTACTCCATGGGAGATTTGGATGAACCTAGAGGAAAAAAGGCAAATCTGAATTGCTCAGCTTTAATTCAGGATTTTTCCTTTTGATTAGAAATAGAAAATCCCTTCAGATTAAGGGGGAGCAGTGGACCAATTTGAACTGAAAATGAAAAACTTGAGGCCCGTTGCAATGATCCCTGATTTTAGTTAATTCCAGCAAATTTTGAGGCTCTTTGCCACCTTTCTGGTCACTCCCACAGAACAAAGAGTTACCTCTTGCTACCCAGGGAAATAACTGTAACCTCATGTTACCTGTAAAAACTCCTTATTCAGAGTATAATGCCTCCAAATGAGATCTAAACTAGAATGCATTACTGGAAAGATGAGGACAGACTTTTTAGCAGGGTCTATTTTGATGGGACAATGAGTAATGCTTTTAAATTAAAAGATAGTCATTTCAGATTGGCTGTAAGGGAGGTTTTTTACAACTCTGGTACAGGCTACCCAGAGAGGTGGTAGATGGTCCATCCCTGGAGACATACAAAGTCAGGTTGGATGTGGCTCTGAACAACCTGATCTAGTTGTAGATGTCCCTGCTCATTACAGAGGAGTTGGACTGGACGAACTTTAAAAGTCCCTTCCAACCCAATCCCCCTTCTATGATTCTGTGAAAATGATAAGCCTTAACCCGTGAGCCTTTTCCTTTGTATGCTCCCTCCAAGGCAAGTGCAGCTTGAAAGAACAGTGAGAACATATTCCTTCTGTTTTAATTTGAAAATAACCTGTGCAAAATCCAGTAGTGCTGTGATCAGAGAAATCTGCAGAATAGACATGTCCAGAATCAAGACCAGATTGACAGTTAGCACCAGGAAAGGACTGGTGTCTTGTGGGGAAGGATATTTGACCAAATCCTGCTTATATTCACATCAAAATGGAATACTTTTGGAGACCTCAGAGGAGTCTGGATTGAATGACAGTAGTCTTGAATTTTCAAATACAGCCCTTCCTATGAAGAGTAAATATAATTTACTACACTCTACCTCACATATATGTGGGAGATTGCAAGAGGTAGCCAGATTCAATGTCCTTCCTACTACTGAAGCACAATCATCCCTGCAGAAACTGAAGTACCAAAGGAGTGGTATGTCTGACTGCAGGCAGCTTTGAAAGGCAGAGCGAGACTCTGGAACTGGGAGTGCTAGTCCTTATTTTTGTATTCATGATGCTCTTTCTCCAGCACTTCACAAGAAATGCACATTTGGAAATGCAGAAGGACGCTTTAGGGACTGGACTACAGTTGCAGTCTTAAGTATAACAGAAACGATCAAGAGGGGACATCATAAGAAAACAGCACAGAAGGTATCACATGCATAGTGCATTGACTTATAAGAGAGCTTAGCAGATCAGTAAAACGGATGTGGTACCCTTGCCTAAAGTAACAAGAAGCTGGTTTTCTTTCCCAGCCTTGTGTTCAAAGTACTTGACCTTTAAACTCAGATCTTCTGTCTTTTAGGAAGGCCCATACAAAGTGTTCACTCCTCTCAATTGTAGGAGTCATGCTTGCAGGTACTCAGTCACTAATTGTGTGAAGCTGTCCCCAGAAACGCAGCCTCAGAACTGCCTTTCACTGAAGGGAACAATAAGGCTTAATATAGTGCCTGGAGTGATATTATAGAATTAGAGGCAGATCAGAGATTAGGACATTGTTTCTGCTGCAGAGGATTTCTTGCTAGGACATTAATAGAAAAGGCTTTACCTAATCATATTGTTTGCAGGCTTGTTTTGTTT
This sequence comes from Pitta sordida, assembly GCA_013390025.1. Taxonomy (NCBI): domain Eukaryota; kingdom Metazoa; phylum Chordata; class Aves; order Passeriformes; family Pittidae; genus Pitta; species Pitta sordida. Next base: position 385,717 of record WEKX01017053.1, on the reverse strand, counting down.
TGTCAAAGTGATATGCAAGTGCCTGACTGTCAAAAGGGAGCAAAGTTCAGCTTCCCATTTTCCACTACTGCTAAAAAATGAGCCTTGCAATATCCCGAGCTTGGCTTAAAGTAAATTTTACAAGTGAAGATATTTGTGGAGACATTTCTGTTTCTTGCAGCTGATTTCTGAGCCTTTAGGTAATCTAAAGTGCGTTACATTTCTAAGCATGAAGACAAGAAGTCTCCATTAAGCATTGAGACTAGATGAGCTTCACACACAAATCCTGGGATTTCACAATCTGGACTTCTGAAAAACCACCAGATTTCACAAGACCCACACTCAGATTGGGAGGGATCGTGACCCTTAGGATAAGAAAGGATTTTTTTTAGGATTGTCTCTGTTGAATCTTAGTTTGGGTATTTCCCTTCCATTCCACATGTGACCCTCTTTTACAGGGTCATTTATATATTGTATGTATTGTGAATTGGGAAATCTTGTTTTTCAAGGCACACCAGTCCCCCCTTCCCCTTTTTCTGCAGCTGTTACAAGGGGCAGGATAGCTTTCTCTGTAGCCCTTCTTTCGAACCTCTTTCCATACAGCTTCAGAGGCCTGTTGAAAGCAGCTCTTTATTCCCCCATCTGCTATTAATTGCCTCTCTCTCATGCTCTCGAGTTCTCTCGTTGCACCTCATGCACCCCCGCTACAGGGACAAATTCTGAGAACTTACACTTCACTAAAGGCATCTCTCACTGGCTAAATCCCTCTCAAACTCTGCCATTCTTGCTGTATGCAATTTGCTCTTTCCATGCCAAAGTTTGCTTCAGGAAATCCCCCAGATGAATTAAAAATATTGTTTTGCATTTGTTGGGACCTCTGCCTGGTGCTGCTTGCATTGCACAAGCTGTGTTTGGTTCTAGTTGGGTCAAGATAGCTCAGAAAAATCTCGTGGCTGGGTATTGGCACTTCTAAGTCTTTTGACTCTCTCTCTCTCTCTCTCTCTCTCTCTCACACACACACACACACACACAGAGAGAGAGAGTCTCTCTCTTCTTTAAACAGGAAACTCAACTCAGTATGTGGTGAGTAACCAAATATCAGCAAAGACTTTCTTGCATTTTCTGAAATTCTGTTAAAAGAGAATATTGAGAAGGAGGGGGAAAATCCTATGTTAAAGTAAACTCTTGGGTGTAAATAGGTCAGCACAATCAAGAAACCTGCATGTTTAATGGAGAAATTCTGGCCTGGATTCATTAATCACTGATTCACCTGGAAGAAGTGAAACTTTATGGTGCCTGGAAGTTTTTAAGAAGCTTGGAAAAAATTAAAAACCCACCAGATATTGTGTAGACATGGGATGCAGGCATATGATGTAAGCTGGCACAACTCTTTTCAAATGCATTGGATCGGTGCAAGTGATTTGGCTTTGGCCATGGAAATGTGTGACAGAGGTATAGGTTAAACAAGGATTGATTTGTTGTGTTCGGGGCCACAGGGATTTTTATGGTTGTCTGGATGGACTCTTTGTATAGCCTAAACCTTGTATACCCTGCGATTCCTATATGAGGTCTGAATTGAGGCAGAGTCAAAGTTATTTTTCCTTTAAAAGAGAGATATCATATGTTGATTCAAAGAGACAGAAGACCCATCAGTCCTTTTGTTAGACTAGCCAAGGGTTAATTACCTCTAGCTGCCTAAACATACATCATTCTGCTCACTGCTCCTCATAATTGGCCTCTGCCCCCATGGCATGGAAGTGGGTTTGGTGTGCCTGTCTCTCCTCAGCCTCACTTGCTGTATAGTCAGCTGTGCTGTTGCAAAGTGAATGCTACTTTTGTATCAGAGGTGATCAAAACAGAATGAAAGTTTTAGAGAGCCACAGCACTTCCTGCTTATTCAGTGACCAGCCAGAGATGGTGGGAAACTGAGCCTGATACCCTCCACTGAGCATTCTTACGCAGTCCCATCTCCTGAAATACCCAGTTTTGCACAGGGAGCATTTGACATATGAGGGTATTTGCATATTATCCTTCAATTTTTAAGGAAAATTTGCTAGAAAAAAGCTTGATATAAAATAAGAGCCCTTTATTATGCAACTTGAGAGAGTCCAGTGGTTGAATTTTACTTCATCTTGGCTGAGGTGGATGCTTACCAGGGCTAGTCAGAGTTCTGCACAATCAAAGAGAGCCAAATGTTGACTTCAAGATTTGACCCACTGATCTTACCAAAGACAAGGCTTTTCCTTTATGGGGAGAAGCAAGAGCCGTATAGTTCCTACCAACTCTCGTCAAGAACATATGATGTTGCTGTTTGCAGAAAATCACTACCAGATGGCACAGTTATGACAGGTGTATGCAAACCCACAGGGTGCAGTAGAATGGATGAGTAACATCTCTCTGCAGCACATTGAAAAATCAAGGTGATGGCAAGCAAAGCTCTTGCTCCACACTTGTTGGTCATGCTCCATTCTGCCTTTGTGCTCCATACGAGTTCTGTGCAATGGGGAATGTGTTGTGGGAATTGCCATGCCACCCAGGGCTTGAAGCCTCTACCTTGAGCCTAGCAAAAAAGAGTAACAGCAAAGACAATTAAATCTTGGTTGGCCTTCTGCTGCACTCAGCATGGAGGAGGTTTCTCTGGGTTTGTTAACACAGCTCTGATTCATAACCTTGGGTGGAAGTAGGCCAACAAGCACAGCATGCTATTCCTCTGAGTGAGCTATTCCAGTTAAATGGAAGAAAAAATTGCAGTATGCACTCCCCTGAATAACTCAAGAGGTGTTCTGAAAATTTCATTAAACTGTTGTTCTGTTTTAATGTCTTTTGTGGTGAAGAATGGGTTACTCAGATTGCCAGGGAAGTCAGTATGTTACTGGGATATTTTACCAAATCCTGGCTTCTGTTGTGTGAGTGGAAAACAAACCTCCTGTGTATACTGTGAAAAGTTTTAGTAAGCTAAAAAAAACCCCAGTTTTTGAGGACGGCATGGTACAAAACAATTTTTTTCTGAATTTGGTTTTCAAGAGATCCTTAAAGCTTTGGAACAGGTGCTGACCTGGGAGCTTTTCCCAGCCCAGCAGAACAGGCGCTTCAACTTAAGGTGGTGGTGGTAAAACGACAGTGCATTCCTCAAATATAGGCTCTTTTTCTGACCATGAATTTTCTAAGATCAAGACCATCATCTTTGTAGATTTGTTGATTTCTCATAATAGCTTGACTAACAACTTATGCAAACCTATTTATGTATGAACTGCCTCCTTTGTATATCCATGAAGGAATTTGCACCTTATACCTGGTGAGCTGTGGATGTTACAGACTTTTTTCGTGGGGTGATTACAGCTACTCTTGTTCAGAAGGCAAAACACACAAAACAACTGTAAGTAGAGCTGCCCATAAAGTGTTTTTGTATGAATGTTTACAAAACAGTTGTATTTGTGAAACTTTACTCATAAAATGAAGGATTGGCAGAAAGTTTTAAAGGATCTTTTATGACTGGGAAACATTGATCTCTGACCTGGAGGAGACACACGACCTAATTCACTGAGAAAACTACTGATTAAATGATTAAAAGAGATTTTGTCTCCTGGCCCTTGTACTAAAGCTATTTTTCTAGTCACAGATGATTCTCAGTCAATTCCCAGAAATGCAGAAAATCACAATTGTCTTCTTCTTCTAAATTTCAGTTTTGTGCAACAGTTGAACTCCAGTGGTCTGAGAGGGATATGGAAAAGCTTTTAATGTTCCATATGGCTTTAGGATTCGAAGAATTTCCATGTAATGAAGTATTGTCTTCTGGACTTTTCCTTTTCTGCTTTATACTTAGCAGGCGGTATTATAACACTAGCAGCTTGGGGCAGTTTAAATTTCGTATTAGAACTGTAGCATCTGAACTGAAATCCCCAAAGAGATTTTATCCCTTTTCTTTTCAGCATGTGTCAATGGAAACAGTCCTCTGAAGGTCAAGAACAAGTGCTGTCCCTAAATATAATATTCCTTTGGTTATCACAAAAGCGGTGCTCACCACAGGAAAAGACTGGACTTCTGACAAGGGTACAAGTTTTGATTTCATGAAGTTTATTTTGCAGACGGGTCGTGGACAGAGTCTTGGAGACTGGTAAGATTCAGGGAGATATTATCAGCCCATAGCATGGTTTCATGTTCCAAGGTTCCTGGCATGTAACCTGGGTCCTTAATTTCCATGCCACTGATTCTGGTATTATGTTAAATAAAAACAAGAGTAAAGAAGACGTTTTTTAACCATGTTTTCCATTGCAGACATAAAGCAGATCATAGAGTTTTGTATAAAAGGAGCAAGCATAACTTATAAAATTTATTTGAGAAGGACTTGACTGCAGGGGAACTTATCTCAATACGCTCACCAGTAATATTACACTAGTGTAGCAGCACCTCTTTTTTATTATTAGAAACACAAAAATCCAGTTGGCTTGACTGTGTGTGGAATGGCCACCTAATAAATGTGCTGTAATCCTTGTCATGAGAAATTTTTAAATGGTCTTGCTGGGAACTGATCAAACTTTTCCACTTTTTTTTTTTAACCCGAAGATCATAATGAAAATACTAGGATACTGATGTTACTTTTTTCAAGATTTTTATAGTTTTTGATGCTTTAGATTTCTTCAGTTAACTTCATCTAGAAATAATATAATTTGAAATTTTTGGTTTCCTTTCTTTTCCTGCTTTTATATCCCAATCCTCCTCCTCCATTTTGCTCTTTTTTTTTTTTTTTAATGCCATGGTGGAAAATCCCAAATAGTGGTGGAAAAGACATCTAAGAGTAAAGAAATATATGGGGAGAAAGACTAGTTACAAGAGAGAAACCTGGGTCCAGGTTGCTTCTCTTCAGCACACTTCCCAAGAGGGCATGATGGCTTAGATTTAAGCAAGAATTTGAGCAAGCATTTAAACCCAGACTTACACAGAGTTCAAATTATCTGGGAATAGATTTAAGATTGCTCCTGAGCACAGCTGGGAAGAAACGCAGGTCAGCCTTTAGAGAAGGTCACTATGTGTTGGCCAATTTGTCAGATACCTTTCAGTCTCCCTGTGGCCACCATATGGGGCTGATGTGGCTGATGCTCCTTCCTGGGCCACAGCTGGTGCTGGCTCTGGTGCCTGTGCGACAGATGCGTGGATGTACCTTTTGTGCTCCTGGTGCTTTCTCTTGGGCCTTGCTTTCCTGGTGTGTGAATAGGGATGTAAGATTTTCTTGCCTCAAAGCAGTATTTTGAAGAAACAATAAATAAAACCTGGGAGAGAGTGAGATGCTATGTTGAGGCAGGTCATAAAGCAGCTATGACAGCTCCCTGCTGTCAAGGTGGGGGAAATGCTGTGCTGCCATTACCTGGAAGCCCATGGGGAGCTGAGATGGTTCTTGTCAGTTTTCTGGGAGGTCCCACAGGCTGCCTTTATTAGATCCTCATGTTCCTTTATGGAATACAGATGCTGATGCTTGGAACATTTGTCTCTTACCAATCGCTGATATACAGGTGCGGTATGGCCAGCACTGAACCAACTACACTGCAGGTGAGTCTGTCTGGGAAGGTTTAGCCACACAGTAGCCAGAAGACAAGGGGAGGTAGCCTAATGGCAGAGTCTCCACTTCCTTTCCTCGAATGCCTGGGATGAAGTGTGAAAATGTGTGGAATTTCTTCCTCAGACAAGGCCTCTGTGTTTGTCAACAGCTTTGTTTTGATGCTTTGATGGAGCAAAACAGCTTTGATGGAGCAAAACATGGAACGGACCATCTTAAAAATCAGCAATTGAGCTGCAGGGATAGAGGACAATGCACCATGGGCAATGAGTCCAGCCACCAAGGAAGGCTGGTGCAGGTGAGGCTTGAAAACTCAACTCAAGTAGTTCTGCCAGATGCTAAGAAAAATGCTGAATGCAAGTGAAATATTCTGTTTAGATTTTCCACAGCATGAAATTCCCATATTGCCAATCTTCATCTCTTTGTTTATGAAGGCCACTTGCAGGACACTATAGGGATGAACTTGCTCTTAGCTTTTCCTCTGCTGGGGGGCAGTTCCAGGGGTGCAGCAGCAGAGGAAGCCTCATCTGTTGCTGAACACTCTAGTGAGAATAGGGGTAAGCAGATTCCAATTTGTACGCCTCTCAGTGGGCTTTCTTTTGACAACTCTTAAAATTCCCATTAAAACTTATTGTAAGTGTTGAAATCAGCTTAAGAAAGTTAATCCATTGTTTGAAAAATCATTGAGACTGTCAGCTTGATGTTGTGTGTAGTTATTCAAGTTCTGAAGCTCTGAAAAACAGAGCTCACAAGAGAATTGGCAACTGATCCTTCAAATGTCATTGCTTTCATACTATAATATGAATTATTTTCTGCTTTACAAACTTATGTCATTCACTAAAGACCCTGCCATGCAGTGGATTTTTCAGATATATTAGTGACAAATTGTATTTTTTCTATAAAAACGCAGGGCTGTGATTTCTAGGTCTCAACAGCCTTCATCTTTTTTCCAAGATACAGTAAAAAATGTTTTCTGGAGTTGCTGTGAATCACAGATGTTTGTTCTGAAAGATAGGTTTGCTGGTCCAGAGTCATGTGACAGGGTGCATTGATGAAATTCTGCATGGGGGTCAGCTTCAGCAATAATCAGTCTTTGAAGGAGGAATTTTCCTTACTGTTGTCCATCAGCAGAAAAATATTAATTGATTTTTGAAGCCTCGGCCTCTTCTGTAGAGAAAGGCAACAGGAGGTGGAAAAAGGTTTTGTTGTCTTTCCTGATAGTTCATTTTGCAGTCTCCAAGATACATCTGCTTACAGGAGTGGGGGACACTTGGAAAGAACATCTGTGAATATCCCATGTCATTACACTTCCAAAGCCAATGGCAAAGACCTTGGCGAGATCCAAGGTTTTCAAACATAAGCCCTTTCTGCAAGTGTTTAGACAGATGGTTTGCTACTGTATGGAGCATCTTCAGGGAATTCACTCCTATTCTCAATGTTGCAATTACTGTAGGCTCAGGGCTGGCTGTCTCCTGCTGAGTTTCTGAACAGTGTTTGTTTTTCCTTGATGAAATTCTGTCTTAGATTTTTTTGTGATTATGCTATATTGTGTTCTGCCAGGCTTTGAAATGAGATCAAATTGCTTTTCCCTTAACATTCACTTACAAAACATATGTTGGCCAAATCTTGAAGTTTCTACTTGTGTACCAGTCACCCACCGAAAGTCAATGGGATTTTGCCTGAGTAAGCACTGTGTGAAAATCAAGTGTGAAGGTGGGGGGCATTTCTTGGCTTCAGAATAGTGGCTTGCAGCAGCAAATATTTTATTTTCTCTGAAAGAAGTAAATGGGTACAGGGATGATCCCTCTGATGAGATACTTTTAAGAGATATTATCTCTCAGATATTATCTCTAGGCTTGGCCAGCCTGTGGGCACTAGAGATGAACAAAAACTGTTCTCCAGACTGCCCAAATGTTTATATTTTTTTAAGTTGATTCAGTCTGAATCAAACTAAAACCGAAATTCAAAGGTATTTCCAGTGATTTGGAGAATATGCTCACCAAAATTGACAACTTCTGTTATTTTTGTTGGCAATCTAGCTATGAAATTGGTAAGAGAATCCATTTCACTGAGCAGTTCTAGAAATCTGACTGCAGATCAATCTGGGGATGCATGAATGCAGGAATGAATGTTTGGGCAAAAGTCTTTAACTCAAAGGGTGTAATACAAAGTATTTTGTGCTCAGGTAATCAGTGTTTTTAAATATTGTAACAGAAATATCCACAAATCTTGAATAGACACAGTCCAGATCACATCCCAACACTTTCACTTGCCACATGGTACAAAGTTGAATATGAAGTTTGAAATTCTGGTCCTTTGTGAGGTTGTTTGCAGCATGGTCCCTTGGATTTCACAATCAAAGAAGACTTAAAGAACTGCCATAGAACCAGGTTTCTATTTGAACCATTTCTACTTTTCATACGCAAGCAGACTTGACCACACAAAGGATGAAACTCATTGCTGAGAAAATAAATAGCACAAGGTTATTTAGACCCTTGAAAAACAAACTTGGTGGTCTTTGCCCTGGTCTATTGAGAAGGAAGAATAATACATTTTCTTTCTTATTCCAAATGTTTATTAGATCTCTACACACTGCAGTCACTGTCCTATTATCTATATGCATTAATTAAAGAAAATAGGTCTGATTTCATATTAAAAGTATTAAAGTGGTGTGTTACGGACTCAAGTCCAGATGCTAGTAAACACTTAGAAGATGTTGGAGCCTTTAAAACTGAAGTACCAGCTATTATAATGATTTAATAATTGTAGAAGGCAAGTTTATTTGTGTGTCGTTTTTTTAGATTTTTCAGTTGAGTCTGGGGAAATGAGCCCTGATTTCTTGCAGAAAAGAGGATTGCGTGTACGTGTGTATGTCTGTGTGTGTCCCTGACACCTTTTGAATTCATTGGCTGGCTTCCACCAGATTTGTCAAAGGAGTATAAATGTCTAAGATAAGTAAGCCTCTGAAAGCAGATGGTTAGGTGAAAGAAGATTTTCTTGGGAGGACCTGACAGTTGGGAAAAGAGCAGAATGAGAATGCATTTTATTAGAAATGAAAGAATCCATATGGAAGAAAGACCCTTAGAGATGTCTCAGTTGCAGCAAAGTTTTGGTTATCAAAGTCACCCATCCATGAGACACAAATCTAAAGGAAACCAATCTCATTGATTCTGGTGCCTTTGTTTTTGCAGCATACCTAGTTTTATTTGTATTCAAGTGTTAGTGTAAGAACATGAAAACATACTTCTCTGGAAAAAAAAACCCACCAAACAACTTAATCGTATGAGTGAGTATGGATCCTTTCAAAAAAGAACAGTGTTTTGCATGAGCAGAGAGCTGAAGCAGGTTCTGAATAACTGGGATTCAATAATGGTATGTTGGGTGATATTGGGTAAGTATCTTCTATTCTTCCATTCTTGGGGCCATTACCTGTTTTAAAATTGGGGTTAATGATATGTAAGTGATTTGGAAAATATTTTGATTGCTGCAAATAAATGGTCCCTGAGATAGGTGTAATAAAAGCTCTGTGTACTTTAAGCTCTAGTTTCTTACTACTGTGACATTAGACTGTAAGATCTTTGAGTTACACTTTTTCTTAACATATACAAGAATGGCTTCTTTAGTTGGTGCTAAAACCTGAATAGTTACAAAAAGAGTGAGTTTCTTCTAATGCTCTCCTTTGTACTGCTTTATGAACAATAAAGGCAAAAGATCCCATGCATACAATGCAAAAAAATAGGAAACATTTTGGTTTGGCTCTTAAATGAGAAAAATTTGAGTATGTTTCTGACCTATATGATCATGTATAGTGGATGAATGTGGCTGTACAGTGTTATATACAGGAGAGTTTTTGAGCTTTGCTACACTTCTGCTAACTGGATCCATATTGGGACAAGGCATAAGAGATATTTCTGTCAGATACTAAAATATACCGAGACTTGGGGCTCTGTTTTATGTCTCCCCAAATCAGTCTAATAATTTCTTTTGTTTGAATAAAAAGTTTGAGGAAAATTGTTTCCTGAGCTAACATTTCTTTTAAGGAACACATAAAGCTTTGATGACGTCATTAAAAACATTAAGGATGTGTTTTAGAGAGACTTTCTGGAAAGGTTTAAACCATGCAGTGCTCTATTCAGCTGTGGAGGAAGAGTCGCTGGATGGCTCTGTTGATTCTCTATGTCACTTGAATATGACAGAGTTTTATACTATGAGCAGAACCAAAAACTAATTTTCTCTGGTCCTAAAGCTCAGGTGTTTTACAGTAGAGCAGAGGTAGAACTCAATATACTCTGAAAGAACTACCATGGCTTTATCCCAGCTCTAGTGAGGAAGTCAAAATGGCTTGAAGAATAAAACACACAATTTTCTCAGTAAGAAGACTAACCTTAGTATAGAAAAATGATCCAAATGTTCTATAAACAAATTAATCAAATACTGGCCAGATTCCTCCCAAATTCATGTGGTTACATTAAGGTTAACTGGGGCCCAATTAACTTGTGTTTGCTTCCCAGGGTCATCTGATCTTGGCAATTTTCATCATTCCAATAAAATTGGGTTTGATTTCTGGTGCAGAGAGAACAGCTGCAATTCCAGGTCTTCAACTTTGTCTAATTCCAAGGACCAGTGTGCAAACAAACTAATCATCTGAGATCTCAGCAGTGAGCACAGGGAAGTGTGAGTTATGCACGTCAGTAACTTGTGCAAGGGAACTAATTAGGAGCAGATGTTTAAATTTTCCTAATGTTTATATGAGGAGAACAAATTGCCCATTGGCAGAAAAAGTCATCTGTAAAAAATGATGTTCCGGCTTCATAATTTTATATGTAGTCCTTGTATGCTTAATTTGCATGTACAAAACAAACTGCGGCTAGATATACTCAATCAGCAATGAGTCTGAGTGCTAAGGTCTGGACCATGTTACCACCCAGCAGTTCTGTGAGACGTCTGCCGATTCAGCTGAAGATTTGATGTCCCTGAACCACTGTTTATAAAAATAATAATAATAATAATATGTTTTCTCGAAAAATAGCATGGACAGAGTGCCTTATAAAATCAACATCAGTAAGAAATGTTACTGTCCTCTGATTTCCTCGAAAAGTAGTAAGAATTTTCTGGAAAATAAATGCTTCAGGTTTTTTTTTTTTCTGTTCCACTAGACAGGAGAAAATAAACAGGTCATTAAAACATTGGTGCCATGCAAGGGAGTAATGTTCTCAAGGTATGAAAAATTCCCTCCCTTTTACAGAATCCAACCTCTTTTAAAAATAATGAATACTAAAGTGTTTAGGGATCCCTTCATATAAATTGTGTATGTTCCACACAGTGAAAGACCTGCCCGTTCCCACAGATGTCAGCTGGGACATAAAAGCTTATTTTGGCTGCACTCGCCAAGTCCTCCTGCTGTGGGCTAGAACGCTTCCCTGGCCCACCTGTGTGTTACACTGATGGATGGAAAACCAGACCACAGACCATAGCCTGGAGAAACATTTATTTGTCTCTCAAAGTCAGTCTACTGTTGCTCAAAATTTCCTTTCCGGAAAGCCTAGGAGAGGAGCATTATGGTAGCATTGGGGTAGTTATTGGGAAAGTTATCCTCTGGGGAAATATTGACCACACCAACTGTGCTGCGTGGGCTTGCTTGACTGCTAGCCTGTCAAAGACTAAAGCAGTCATTGATATTACTGCAATGTTACTGAACCTGCAAGGGAGTCATTGAGTTTGATTCCTTGTACATTACGTTCCACTTCAATTTGCAAAGTTACTCCTGGATGGAGTTCAGTAATGTGTACTAGCAAAATGTGTCTCTTCTAGGGTAGGCTTCAGCAGTGACCTGAATACTTCAAGAGGTGGAAAGATCCCCTGATTTTGTAGGCAATTTTCTTCAACATCCAGGGACAGACATAGATGACAAGAAAAAGGAGGTATGACTGCATTTTTATGGCTTTGATTTGTCAGCTATTGGTCTGTGTTATGTTTTCTAGATTACATGAATCTGTTAGTGACTAATATATCCTCTGTGTGAGGATACTCAGACACCAAAACCAAATCATGATTAAATCTTCTTTTTGAGAAGCTGAGTGTATGGACTTCTTGAGATGCCTTGCTACAGGAGAATATTTACGGATGAAACGTTGGGTGCTGCAGAGTGTGGACTTCTGCTTCTCATGACATCTCTCCACACCTGTTTTCTCCAGTCCTTAACCTATTCAATGGTTCCTTTCTGTTTCTCTCCCAAATCCAACATCATTTTCGGAAAGCACCCAAATTGACAGCAATGACCCAGGATGCAACTATGATGGACATCAATAAAATAATTTCTCTCCTGCCTCACATCTCCAGTTCTGTCTGTATAGTACTTCAATAAAGTCCATGCTTTCCTCTTGCCTTTTTATGCCTCTGCTTGCCTGCCTTCTTCCAGTCTATGGAACAAGTCTAAGATTTCTGAGGTCTCGGGAAATGTCTGCCACTCATTTCTTGAATAATTACATTTTACCTAGACTTCTTTGTTATCTCTAGTCAATTCTGTTTTGCTTAAATGGTCCCACCCTAACAACTGATACAACTTTACATGTCTTTTTTTTCAGATGATTAAGGGAAGTGCTTAGTAATGTCCAGGCTAATATCAGTGAGGCAGCTTTCCCTACTACCCACTACCCCCTGCCATGCCCTAGGCTGATTTTTCTCTGATACGTGTTAATTAGTTACTGAAAGAAGCAGTTCTGCATTTCTCCAGACATGAAGTATGTACTTGTGTGGTGCTAAAGTAGATGAAGGTCTCGTGTCAGACCTTCCTTTAAGAAAAATTAAGTAGTAGGCTGATACCCCAGGGGGCTTGCAATAAGATGTACAAGAGTTTGGAAATCCCTTGCTTACATTCCCCAGAAAAATCAAGACCTTGATTTCCTGGGCAGACACTGTCATCTGCAACACTGAGGACATGAGTCCGGCTATTCATCTGACCCTTGGCAGCAGCTGTCAAAGAATAAGCAATTTCACTTGCCAGTCTGTACCACTTGGAGCATCCCTAAACAGGACCAGAAATGCTGCCAGCCCTGGTGGGGATTGTGGTGTTTTGGGAGCCTGCCAAGGAGCACTGAGGTGAGCTCAGGGAATTCCTGTGAGCGTACACAGAATTCAAGCAGGGTGTTGCTATTCTGTGGCTCGTGGGACTTTTGTGGCTAGTTTCCCTGTGGGTTAGATCAATGCTTTTCCATCAATGCTGTCTGAGGAATACCTCAATGCACACCATCTCTGCATTTAACTAGTATCTGTAGTTACTCTTTTTTGTATTACTTGATTCTCCTTCATTTCCACATCTAATGTTGATTTCCTTGGGATGTGTTGCCACTGAGCATATAGACCAGGCCCTTAAATACTCCTTTTATTCTTAAGTCTTCTACAGGTGAAGTGGAGGTTTTCAAATCCCCTGGAGAGAGCTGTTTGCTCCTTTCTTAATTAATTAAATTTTTCTTAGACAGTTTTGACATTTTATCCTGAAACACTTTTTTCACTCGAAACCAGATACCTTGCATTATACGTACCTGCGTCTGCCATATGTTGGTGAGTCGATGTGGAAATCACTGTGAAAACCATGGCCAGCCTCAAGAAGTTCTGAATAGACTGTTATAAAATCCTATGTCTTAACATCTCTAGATACCAGTCACTAGCATGGATAGAGTTAGCCACAAGAAGAATTTTGAGTGAAAGACCTCTAGGACAGGACACGTACTTTTTCCACTGTCTTAGTAGAAACTCTAAAAAAAGGGTGCTAGTTTGTACCAGCACCTCTCAGTAGGTTCCAGTGTTACCTAAAGTCATGTTCTACCAACCTGGGCAGGTTCTGCTTTACAGACACTAAATTGGATTCCCTCACCTGTGTATCCTCATTTTCAGCATTTTTTTTTTTCCATTTCAGGACATTGTGGTTCAGTTTTGCCATCCATTCCTGTAATTGTTTTAGGCAAAGGCAAGAACTGGCTGGTTTTCTGACCTCTGTAAATACAGACATGGCTGAAGACATGGTTGCTGAAAAGGCCAAATGGACAAAGACAGGTCAGGGTTAAGTTCATAAGTTGGTTGAGTTTAAAGATCCCATATGTGGGGTTTATGGAACCATGTTTCTCAGTTTTAAAAGATTTTTATTAAGTTTTCACAAAATACAAATGAAAAGTCATAAACAAAATCCAGGATCCTGCTCACAGTTACCCTGAAATAAATCTGGAGTAACTGCCTTGGAATCAGGCAATGACTCCAACTTTATGTTACTGGGGCTAAAAAGAGACCCTGACCCCATGAGTATATTCAAACGTGCAGTTATAAAGTATGCAATGTTCTCTTAATAATTTAGACTAAGAAATTTACAGGCTGCCATTCACTAAAGATTGAGTTTAACCAGTGATGTTTTGATTTAAATGCTCTTTTGGATCCATGTGTCATAAGAATGGAATGTGTCCGGTGACCCACACAGACTTTCCTGTGCCTGTTATCAGGGTCACAGCTAGTGGTCCCCAGGCAGCAAGAGTTTGTCCTCATGACACCTCAGTCAAACAGGAAATTGTTACATTCCCTGGAGAAACTGAGGTACATGGTGTTGAGAGACTTCCTCAATGTCACCAAGGGCAGCCTGTTGTAGAGTGAGGGTAAAATTCTTGTTGACTTCATCATGACCAAGGTTTCCCCAAGGTCCACTAGGGACTTGGGCAAGTGTTGAATTGTAGAGGAATCATCAGGGCAGCTACTGTCGAGATGCCTGGTCAGGATTTTTCAGTTGGTTTTAAAGGAGGACTGAAAAACCTGTGTCTTGCCTTTCCACCTCTCTTGCTCTGTATATTCTAGTTTAGAAAGAGGCTTTGGTCAGCTGTGGCATGACCAGACCTGGGCTACCCTGGCTGATAACACACCCACTGCTTTTACAGGCCAGGAACTGACCTTTTTTTGTCCTTGCTGATCTGGATTTAGTTTGCATTATTAGAGTTTGTTTCCCTTACTTCAAAATTGCATAAAGACTATCTTCTCTTAAATCCTTGCAATCTTTTTGACACCTTGACACTGGAGGGAGCTACATTATATTGTGGAGGATGATTCTCCCCATAGAGTTAAATTACACATGGAAACTGAACTCCTGGCCCTATTGCAATGAAGGGAAGACTTGGCAGCTGAGCGGGGATTTCACCCAGACACCAACCTTTTCTTCTGAGCACTCTGCTCTGCAGGATGTACTCTTTCCATTACAGCCTCACTCCAGGATTCCACAAGGGCACTGTGAGAAAACCACTGTTGCTTCTTACATCAGATTTAGGGTCTGCAGTGCTCAAACCATGAAAGCTCCACAGAGACTGGGCAGTCAAATCCACGGAAATCAAATGAGAATTTGAGTAAAGCCCTTGGTTAATAAGTTGTTCCCAAGTCCAAAAAACATTACTGGAAATAAATTGCATCCATACATTTCACAGTTTGATTTACATTATAATGAAAACACAAGAAAGGCCTGCCACTGACAAGTTCAAACAATGTAAAATTCTGCACAGTTTGTGTTTATCCAACTGTAAATTACAGCTCAAACATTCCATTGAGATATAAATAAATCAATAGTACACTACTTACATTTGTCTTGGAGTAATTTAAAAAAATAGGTGATTGTTTTCCTATGCTGGTAGTGTGAGTCTATCATAAAAGCCATCATATGTACAACATTTTGCTGTTGAAGGTCCCAGCAAAATGCCTTCTGACAAAGGGCGTCTTTTCACAGTTCAGACAGCTTCGTTTCTGTTCAAGCTTCAACGTAGCCAAGTTCCTTGTGTGCTCAGTATCTGAAATAAGACAATCATTCAGCTCTAGATTTAATCTCTGGATGGATTTTGTCAAAAGGGATTCAATCATCAAGGCCTTTAGTATCAGAACTGTGGCAAGGAGGTGAGTTTGGAAGCAGTGGGGGAGCCAGTCTGTGCACCCCCTTCCTGCTGACAGGAGTGGTGATTCAGAGCTGGTAGCATTGTTATTCAATAAATATTATTGCACACAGAAGAGAAAAGAATTCTCCCTCAGTCCCTATGGCTCGTATGGCTCTCGGCAACATTTCTGAAGTGAATGAGTCATTAGCAGCTGCTCGGGAAGGGAGGGAAGGCTGAGCAACAGCATGCCATGACTTCTATCTAGGCTCCTCCACCCTTCCATGAGTTCAAGGCTTTTTCTTTTTCCCCCAAGTGTCCAAGTAATAGAAGAAATCTTGGTGCTCCAGGTTGTGTGTTGGCTTTGGGCTTAAGTGAGGAGGCTCATTTGATATATACCAGAGTAGTGAGAAGACCTCTGGAGATTGTCTAGTCCAACCCTATGTTAAGTAGGTGAGTTCTGAAGAACTCCAGGGATAGTGACTTTAGAGCATCTCTGGGTCCCCCTTCATGGCTTGTCCAACAACAGGGACCAGACAGAGGTGGATTTACACACCTACTATGATTAGAAAAACTCCCAAAGTGGAAAAGAAAGAATAAATCCCTTCCAACTCATAATATTCTGTGATTCTGATTCTGTAAAAGCTGTGTTTGTTAATCCTAATATGGCAAGCTCTGGCCTTCCAGAAGAGCACTCTCCTGCCAGGGCTGGCAGCCTTTTCCTACCCCTTGCCTGATGTGGATATTGTCCCTCGTTTTGGTTTTTTTGTTGTTGTTCTTTGCAGGGAGAGGGCAAGAATTCTCTGGGAGATGAATTCAGATTGATATGGAGCCAGAAGTACTTCATATCATTCCAGCTAGAGTCAAATCTTTGCTGTACTCAGCATTTGCCACCAGGGTCAAGATATGGGCCCTGATGTCCCTGCTGGGTTTCCCATACCCTTGGCTATCAATATTAGTTCCCTGAGCACCTTAACAGTGTGTCCCAGTTGTCAGGGCACAAGGATGCTGTTAATATAACTTCTCACTAAATTTTATGCACAAAACCACTGCCTGCTATGTAGTTGGGTTAGCACCTTTCAAAGACCACTGCACATTTGCACCTCTCGCACTCTTCTGGGGTCTCCATCACTTTGGTCTCTGTGTGGTTTCCAAATTGGGCACCTTTTTTTCCTAGGTGGTCCTTAGTATCTGCCCATGGTGCTCCTCTGCTTATGTTGTGGCCATGGCATCCTCATCACATCTCCCTTTCCAAGAGCTTTCCAACAGAGGAATCAGGCAGGATTTCCTGCTGCCTTTCAACCCATTCACAGCTTTGAGGGTGTGAGGGAGCTGGTTTCTTCTATGTGCTTGTCTCCATGCCAGTGAAACCACTGGGGACAGGGCTGGCTCTCACATTCCTCTGGCATTCACACCTCTGGGGTCTGCACACCCCCATGGCAGCTGAAGGCACTGACTGTACTTGCAAGAAAACAAGGTGACTCCCTGTACAGGACACAGGATTTATCCCCTGACCAAGGCACTGTTTTGTATTCAAACACTCACAGATAGTTTTATTAACTCCCTTTCTCCCCCTTCTCACATTTTAATGCCCCTACAAACCCATTACTAGAGTTTGTACCTGGATGTTGGCATTAAAACTCTATTTCTCTAATATACTGGCAAATATACATCACAGCCAGGACGAGCACTATGTCTTTATTTGACTCTGCCACTAAAGTGGACAGTGGGATTATAAAGTTTGATAAAATTCTCCCCAGCTATAGCAGCTTACCCTGGTATTTTAGAGTGGGACTGGGCTTTTCATGCTTCACACGTTGACAGCAGCAACAGTAATTCTGAAATTAGTTTTCTAAGGAGCTCTGCATACGGCATATAAGTCCAGATGAAACAGCTCTTGCCTGTTATTACCACATCCTGCTTCTGAGGGTCACTTTGTCCTGGAATTATAACTGCCACAGCAAAAGTTGCGACTTTGTCCCAGTAAATTTGTGGACAAAGCTAAATTTGACAGACAAAACTAAACTGTCCTGTGTGAGTTAGCTGTTTACAAGCACTTGCTTGTTGATACCAGCACACTGACTCTGAGATGAAGTTGGATGGGTTTTATTGCAATCATTCTTGGGTGTCCATCAGCAAAGAGATCTGGATGAGAAGGGATCGAGCAGCCCAGGCTCGGGAGTGGGCTGGGCACATCAGCAGCCCTCTGGCACTTTCTGCCCTATTCCTGCAGGCAGCTCCTCCAGACTGACAGTTCTTCTCATTTCTCTTTCCCTTATTTCCTCAGATATTGTTGACATATTTCAGATTCCCCTTCGGTGTGGGAAAAGGGAACTTGGGCGCTTGCTCAGATCGGCTTAATCCAGGCCCTGCAGGCAAGGAAGGTGCCTCCAGCTGAGGTCACTGGGTGGGATTGGTTAACCCAGACTTGCTTTTTTCTCTCCCTGCTCTAAACCATCACATAATTACCTATGCTGTGATCATAGGACTTCTAATTAACTATTTTTTTTATAAAAGTCTTTGAAAGTTACAAAGTTTATTAACAGACTATGAACCTATGAATCTTATTATCCAAACTTTCTGCAAAGTTCAATTTTGAATTTTTGCTTTAACTGGGCTTGTTTGCCTGGTATTACATTTGTGACAGACAGCAAGAGTTTGCCATTGGCAAGGCCTGTGTACTGTGCCTTTGTCTCAGCAGACTAATTAATTAGGTACCTACAAAGAAAAGAAACATAAACATAGTCCTGCTGAAGTTACTGAGACTTGAAGGTGTATGCTTTGTACTTCAGGCACATTTCTTGTCAAACTGAAGTCTAAACTCAATCCTGTCAAGTGAATAATTATTAAATGCATTTAATTTGTTTCTTCTTTCTGTCTCTTTGTTTCCTTTTAAGAACTTAATTTTTTTACTTGCTGTTGCTCTTCTTGCTATCCATTTGTTTCCTGTGCTGCCTTGCTTTAAGAGGACTTTATCTCTCTCCTCCACAATTTTTTCTTCTCCCTCCTTCAACCCTTTGCAATTCCAGTGCTGCTCCCTGTAGTTCATCTTTTGTTCCAGAATGAGAAGCATCTACATTTTGTGCTATTAAGTGCAGTCAACTCAGGCTTTCTTGGGAGCTGGGAATTTGATGAAGTGTTGCTGTTGGAACAAAATGTTTACAATATTTTTCTGGAGTTGCCCTTTATAGAGAATCCGTCTGACTGCGTAATTCCAGCTCTTGTCAAATAGTTAATGTTTTAATTAACTCTGACCATTGCAGATAATTCTTTCTCTGTCAAATTTCATCTGATTACCCTATAGAGTTTTAACTACCTAAGCTTCATAGCAGCACCTTGTGATGGGTGAGAGGTTATTCGTCAGGGTGTACTGATGTGGCCCCTTCTGGAGAAGAGCACTGCAGCTGCATAAATTCATTGGCACTCAGTCATTGGAAATACAGGATATGGATCTAACCAAACCATAATAGAGAATTTCAGGAGGCAGAGGGCAGACATTTAATATCTTGAATTACATTTGGGTAGAACATCGTGTTCCTCACTCACAAGATAATGCCACAAGATTCTCTGTGCAATTAAGACATCTGCTTTATACCCCCATCAGACAGGTGACTCTTCAGTAATATAACACCCTTATGAAATATGATGGAATTTATGACCAGTGCACGGTAAAAAAATGTTGGTTTGTGGCTACATTTATGTTACTTGTCCATTAAAAATAGGAATCTAGCTCTGTTAATGGAAACTGACATGATCATGGCTGAAAATAATATGTCTGCAAGCAGGCAAAAAAAATTTATAACCCATCATTAAAGCGATTTAGAAAACTAATATGTGTTCTGTGTATACATGTTTTACTTAATTTTTCTCCACAACAGATGCTTATCAGGGATTTTCTCTATGTCTGTTGCAACAAAAAAAAACAGGCAAGGAAAAAATCCCAAACTGACATTATTTATTATATTGCCATTGAAAAAAGATCATGAAAGTAAGTTGTAAAAGCTATTGGGCAACATTAAACTTGTGCTGCTGAGTTCATGGGCTATCTCAGGGGACTCTGTGAACTCCTGCATGCTGGAGAGCTGGAATCTCTTGCACAGTTCTTGGGCACCGTTTTTGTTTTTGCAGTTTACAAATTAGTGGACTTGAGGGTAAGATAAATTATGAATGGGGGGAGATTTCAGACTAGGAAAGACTGTGGCTCTTGGTGCTGAACTTCAGGGTCATTGTTTCCTCCGTCATGGCTAAGATCTTTTGAATAACAGAAGCTCAAGATGGGGGGTAAAATTGCCACCAAAATAGATCTGTAAATAGAACCATGTGAACTTCTCAGTAGCAGTTTTTCACTGGCAACTGTAGGTGTGGAGTGACTGAAATGTATCAGTTGGTGTCAGATTTACAAAATTGTTTTTCCCAAGTCCCTCCCTTCATAAAAAATTTAAAACATCTCTTTTTGGCATTTTCTAAGAAGAAATATTTTAGTTCCTTCAGTATAAATATTGTATGCAACTGTTTGATTTAGTTTACGTTAAAATAAACACTTTAAAAATACATCAGGAATTAAACAAAAGGTGGCTTGGGTTGAAACATAAAATGTTTTGGTTTTTTTAATTTTCATCTCATAAAAAAGTTAAAAGATTTATCAGGTGTATCCACATCATGTTCAAAAATTGTAGTTAATTACTAGAAAAACAAGTGAAGTAAAAGTGTGTTATTCACCGACTTTGTATGCAAAGTCACCTCAGAATTAGTTCAAATGGCACAGGAAAGTGGTACAAGTCCAATTGTACATTTTATCTTTCTGCTTTTAGCAAATAGAACAACTCTGCCCTTGAGGCAAGAGGCAGAGGGGAATTTGGGGCTGTTTTCAAAGCATTTGTCATTGATGGTTACCGTGGGACAGCTAAGTAAGAGATGAAAATCAGGCCAGAAGAGCCGTACAGCAGGAAAAATGTTTATTGCATTAACAAAGGTATAAATCAGAGTCGGCTGAAGCGTGTGAAATCACTGAATTCTCAGGAGGTTAAAGCTTTTAATTTTGTTTCAATAAAGGCAACTGAAGTAAGGAAAGAAGACAATTCTTCTGAGGTCACAACCTCTGATGTTGCTAGAAATTGCACAGGAGAAATGGTCCCACGCAGTTCCCCAAGGCTATTAAGGGACTGACAGTAAGCTCACTTTATCTCACTTTTAAAGCTCTCCAAAAAGAAATTTACATTGTGATTCAAGGAGGAAGCAGAGCTGCATACTGAAGTGCTCTGAGGAGGTATGCTGTCACCAGAAACGCTCTGTTGTAGAATAAAAACTGACTCCTCAGATCAACCAAACAGCAGCTGACTGGGTGAAAATGAAGCCTGGCCTTACCAGTGGAACAAATCCATCAAACCACTGATTTGTGTTGGTAGGATACACATTTAGTGATATTGTCCTCACTCCTTGACTGGATTCTGTAGAGAATTAATTTTGTTTCTAAATATGGCTGTGTTTTTTTGTCATATATTTTCTGTCAGAGACATGACAAATACAGTGGATTTGTAATCCACTGTTAAAGTGATTTACAGACACTGCTACTGGCCTGTGCTGTCAGTAGAACTAAGACCATTTTACCATTGCTTTGCACCATTGATATGAGTGTCAGGGAGATCTTGGTTGGGGCTCCACCTGGAGTTTTACCTTGTACCTAAAATTATGATCTGAGCCTCCTAGAGAAATACAGCACAGCCTCTGCAAATTCAGCATTATTCCTGCAGGCAAAAGATGTTCTTTCTTGGAATTTACAAGTAAATCTGAATAGTTTATAAGATGAAAGTAGTTAAAATCTGGTTCCATTTAAGTGTGCAGTACCTACAACTTTTGTTTTTCTGAGATTTGCTAATGATGGAGAGATATTTGACTCTCAATACTTCAGATTCATGGAAACTTGTCAACATGCCCTGTTTGGAAATGCTCAATTGTAATTGTACTCAACAGCAACTGTATCTATTTGCTGCCTGTGGGAGAGCTATGGAAAGGGTAATGTCAGCTGCTCAGGTGAGTGTAGGCATTGTGCCGCCAGGGAGAAATTCAGAGCTCAGCACCTCTCCATCTTGGCTGCTTTGCTTACCCTGAGGTCAACAGCTGTGATGTCTCCCTGCCAGGAGTCGCCAGTTTGAGGTATGCCGTTTTACCATCATGTAAATGTGCTGGGAAATCAAGGCACCTGCAGTCCTTCAAGCACAGTGTTTGGTGCAGTGACTTTGGCGGGTGAAAGCATTTGCAGCAGAAAGTGCGATGACCAGTGTAGTGCTTTGCCACACAGCCTCAGCATCCTGCCCTTGAGCCATTGGCGTCCAGCAATACTGCTTCTCTAATGTGGGTATGGAGGTGTGTTTAGCACCAAATAAACTCTCACTTGTTGGCTTTTTGCCTCCTCTGCCAAATGCATTCAGTTCCTAAATATTGTCAGGATCCTAGAGTACTAGGTACTCAAGACATTTCTTAGGGCACTGTGATCTTGTCAATGGCACTACCTGAACCATCACTCGGATTGGGATTATGACCTACATGGAAAACATGTTGAGTTTGCCTTGTTAGAGAGGAGAGATGAAGCTTAATGCTTAAACTTTTTCTGGATTTAACCACTAGAGGGAATGATGACAAAGTTTATGTGTTTTGTTTACAGTTAGATTATCTGTTTTGTGTCTCAGGCATGAATCCACCAGCTCTCCATTGCAGCAAGATGCCCTAGCCATGGGAGAATCAATCCTCACCAAGACCAGGCTGCACTCACCCATGCACAGCTTCCGTTTACTCCAGCTGTGCACTCACAGTGTCATGTGTCCTTTGCATGTGAGAAGACATTTGGTAGTGCCAATAAAACCCTATCCACAGTGCAGGAGCATTTTCATTAGTGAAAAACAGGAGTCTTTCAGGAAAGTTCTCTGTTCTTGCCATTCATATCTGACTGGATTTATCTTGCTGTGTTAGGGAAGTCTCAGTCATGCAGTCCAAGCATCAAAACACTGCCACAGTGCAGAACACGAGGATAGAGGAGAGATGTGGAGAGGTGGTGGAGAACTCACTGGCTTGAAGCATATCTGTTTCACCAGTAACAAGCCTCGATTTCGGTTATCCTGAGTCTCACAGTCTTTGCCAGAAGTGCAAATTCAGTGGAGAGATATGTTGTACGTTCATATGTGAGTGAATGCATATCCTCAGTAACACAAAGTAGTATGACATTCATGTCATAAATATGTGAATGACCAAGTCTCAACATGTAGTGTATACCTAGATCCATGCTAATGTAGTAATGAAAGACAACTTTTTATTGTATGCTTTCTATGTATGATAAAGTGATCCATATGTTTTTGTGTCCCATAGTTTCTTCCAAAGTAAACATCTTACATACTGTAATATAGGTCCTATTGTAAACTCAAACTGGACTAATAAGACAGTTACAAGAATGTGTAAGTCACATGCTAGGAAATATTATTGTAGCACCATAAAACATCTACAAATACATAATTACTTATGTTACTTACACATGCTGCTACAAATGGCTTCTCAATTTCCTAGGTCACAAAAAAACCATTTTCAACATTACATTGTGACCAAAGATGTTGATAAACATAATAAAAATTAATTGCTTGCCCCTCTCCCAACCTAAATCACTAGTCATAATTATGATATAATTTTCTGCCTATTTCCAATTACTCTATAAGCCATGTAAATCCTGGAAAACAAAAATGGTTATTTCTCTGGCAAAACTGTAATATAATTTTTTGCATTTTAAAATGTAGTATTTCACCAGTGTTTTGGCTTTCTGGCAGGTGATGTGTCTGGAATGACATTTGCAGTGAAGAAAAGGCTTTAAAGCTTTAGCTGGAAGTTTGCAATATCAGCTCATATGTACAAATCTTTGGCCTTTTAGTTGTTCCTGCTCTTATGGGGGAAGGGGCTTGAAAAAAATGTGATTGCTGCTTGATGAGGAAAATTACCCTCACGTTGCAGGGCTCATCCTAATCCCTCGTTGTCTTGCTCTCCTTTTGGTCCTGTGTCAAAATTGTTCTTCCTGCTGAGGAAGAAGGAGCCAATGGCTGGCATGGCATGAGAGTGATGGGGCTGCCTTCATGGCGTGCAGAGCCCTTCCTCCTAGGGTTGTGTTGTGGGGTCGGGTGGCAGCACAGCTATCATTAACACCCTCCAGACCTTTCATCTCCCTGCTGATTGCAGGCAGAAGCTTGAATATTTGAAGACAAACCTTCAGATGACAGCTCCAATAGTCATGTCATTTTCTGACCTCATGTTTTTAAGGACAGTTTTATCCCCATTTCTCCTAGTAGAGCTGGGGGCAAAAACATTGAAACAGGAGGTCTGCCTGAGATACAGTAAGTTTGCTGGTTTATTTGCTACTCTGATACTTTAGATTCATGCTTCTAGTATTTCCTCAAAAGAATTCCAGTTGCTTCACCCCATGACAGCAGTTTTACACATACATTCAGTGGGAGAAAAATGCAGCCTCAAGAGGGCATGAAGGAGTCTATAACCCTGTATGGGCTCAACTCAAGGTTGATAGTTTTTAAAGAAACAGTTAATGACTGAAGTCAGCTCCTTCTGTCAGCAGCACCTTGCTAAATAATGGTGTGTTATTAGAGAGTGCTTGGACGAGGAAGTACCTACAGACATTGAGTGGTTGGGCTGTACTTGCTGGGGGATACTGGGGAACTGTGAATCACAGCCACATGGAGGTGCATTTCTGAAAAGCAGGACAAAAGAGTGAGAGAAATTAGGAGTGTGGTAGGGCAGGGAAGATAAATAAAGCAGGAAGTTTCAGAGTGGCTGGCCTGATTTCCAGAATTGTGTAGAATTTGATAAGCAATTTGGAAGACAAACAACAGAGTGGGATTTTAATGCACCAGACCCTTTCCCCTGGATAGCTGAAACTGAAGGTTTTTGGCTTTTCACTTTGAAAGGAGATTTTTCATTTAGAAACAGGCATGATAAAGAGCCATAATTGCAGAGTTAAAGAACATAAAAGCAAAAGGAAACTCTGGATTTTGGATTTAGTAAAAATTACTTCCCCTCTCCATTTATCACATTTTCTTCTTTTTGTTTCAGTCCAGTCCTGCCACTCCCTCTGTCTTTTTTCTGTCTGTGATTTTCCATTTGTTCACCAGGTGACTCCTCACTCAGCTCTCCATGGCCTCTGAGCTGAATTTAGCACAGTTCAGCAGTGATCATCCCATCCAGGAGGAGTAGCAGTCACAAGCCAGCATGTCCAGCACACTCCACGTCTGACTTTGGCTCTCTGCAAACAAAACAATTTGTGTGAGCTGGATGCTTTTGGCTCCTTCTAAAGTCACTGAGAAGAGAGAAACTTCTTCAAAGATTAGTTTACTCTTCTCTGTTCCAGCTGCAATGGGAAGATGTGCCCATGTGTCCCTGGGGCCTGTGGAGAGAAGCTCCATGCCCAGCTACAGGCAGAGGTCTTGGCAAGGCTCCGGCTAGACATTGCCTCCTTCCTTGAGGATAACCTTGCCGAGATGGTAGCGGGCAGGAGATGCCTGTAGGGGAAAAAGGGGAAAGTGGAAGCACTGGGCTTTTGAAGTTTTCCTGTACTCCTCTTGTTACTTGGGCTTTAGGAAAGGTTACTGAAGCAGAGTATGCTGGTACAGCTTGAAGGAAGTGTCACTGAGGAAGGCAGATCAGCCAGGGGAGCCTAGGACTGCCATGGGGAGAAGCTGGGGCATAGGCTGGACAACCACAAGAACTGGAAGGAGCTGAAGGCATTCATTGCTCAATTTACAATCTTGCCCCTAGTGAAATCAACAGTGGAATTAAACAAAATTAGACTCACTGAGGACATTGCAGTTGCAAAAAATTAAAGCTTTTTCACCAAGCAGGCCACAGTGAGCAGATAAGGACTCCACTTTCCAAGAAGGATCTCTGGGGCATCATAGAAGAGCTTCAAGCGCACACTGGGAACTTCTGCCATCATATGCAACCTCAGCACCAGCTATTCATCTTTTAGCTTCTGCACTGCTGGTGTGAAGGAATTGTACTAAGGACCAGACTGACATGTGAAGCCTTAACTTTTTCCCTTATCCCACAGCTGAATAACTCAGATTATTCAGTTTTATTGTGGAACCCAAGAGCTAGGAAAAATTACAGCCTGACTGTTCCCGTTCTTCAGCCTGATATTCCTGGACTGTGGTTTGCAGGGGTTGAGGGGAAAAGCTCCCCTGAACATTTACCCTTTGCTTTACTGTGTCTTTTCCTTCACTTTTTGTGATTCTGAAGTAGAGATTTACTTGCTTCTAGTGTCAGAGGAAACCAATATACATGAGGTCTGTATCCTTGTAATAATAATAAACTAATAAACTCCCTCTCCTCTGTTTTCTATTCCACATAGTTATGAGCAAGCAGTGCCTTGAGCAGGAAGCTGAGCAACACACAGTCTCCAGAAGTATTTCCACGAAGATTTTAATCTGGGTAATCTAAGGAGCTTTCTTACAATAAACCATTGAAATCAACTCATCTGGTCCCATTCTTGTGTTTAGAGTGATTCTTCCTTCACATGTGCCTGGGTTGTTATGCCAGGCTCACCAGACACCCTGTTTGTTGTTTCGTGTCACAAGTCCATCCTCAGCAGGACTGGTGCTCCTGAGCCTTTCCGCCCGCTGCTTCCGCCTGCTCCAGGGACTGCTCATGTTTGTCCACACTGCTGAGATACATCTTTCAGCTAAACCCAAATCTGTCCAACCGGGATTCCTGTTTGTACTGGAAACCTGACAGATGGATCCCACTTGCCCTAACAGGGTGGGATTTTACTGCCCTCAGCTCAGACACAGTTCAAGATGTTTGTCTATTTGTACTTTGCCCCTCCAGTATGGAGGTGGAATTACTGCTCTTCCTGGAGTCAGTCAGGCCATGGCAAAAGGCAAAGTATGCAAAATGTTAGTTATACCTAGCATGTACCCTAGCATGGCTGATGGGCAAGATGCTTGGGAATCCCTTTGGCTGTATCTCCAGTGGGTGACTTGTGTTTTCAATGAGACAAATGATCTTCTGACCTGGGCATTGTGGAGTACAGTGGTATTAGGCAAGAATCTGGGAGTCTTTGATCTAGAGATTTACATTTTCCCAAACTCATGAGTTGGCAGAGGTTGCCCACTTGGTTGATTGGGGCATGGTGCAGACCAGCATGATCTCTACTGTGTACTCATGGTCTGGGGCGCTCAGAAACTTTCCTAAGTAATGCCAGAGCCATGGTGCTTTATGCTCTTGTCAGTTCTGTTCCCTTGACAGAGGAGCTCAGCATCATCATTTTCTGGTGCAATGAAAGTGCCTGGGACAGAGTTTGGACAAGGAGACCTATTTGTAAATGTGGGAAGGAGATGCAGCCTGGGATGATTTGGAAGTGCCCATCTTGTTCCATCATGCAGGAGCTCAGGGGTTCCTGGCTGACAGTGAACCCATACATGCACAAACTCATGACCAGGGACAAAAATCCGGACTTACCCATCTGCCATGCAGAGGGGAGGGATGTGGATGTGAGAGAAAAGCCAGAGACACAGTTTGCCTGGTATCCTCCCCTTTGGCAGCACAGAGAAGCAAGTGATGGGCTTAGCTGGGATTTAGCACAACAATACATGCTGCAAGAGATACGGGAAACTCTGCAGTTTTCCACTGCTACAGCTTCAAGTGTATGTCATCACTTCCAAAATTGCAAGCCAGAAAGTAAAACCTGAAAGATGAACGTTTTGAATGAAGTAGAGCATTTCATTCAGATTTAGTCAATTTTGAAAGACTTGACAGTCTATCAGCTACTCTGGTTAAGTGTAAAGTCCTGACTGTGAGAGCAATGAATTTACAAATCAAAAACGATCATTCTTGAGACTAAAAGAACTTTATTGCTGGAAAACAATCACACACTGATTTTCTTTCATACCACCATGATAAAGTCCTTGAGACAATGAGGTATTTATTCCAAGTTTCCTTGGTTTAGAAAACTTTCAATGCACAGACCTTGTATGGAGCGAAACACTGTTTATATTAGGCAGAGGCAATAATGCACTTAGATAAGGTATGATCCCCAAATAGGAATGACCTGTATCTCTTGGAGCCCCCTGAGAGGGAACGGGGCTTGAATCACCAAACCCTGATAATAAAAGCAATAACTTGACCATGGAAACATCAGGCCAGTCACCGTGTGGCATGTTGCAGGCTTGAGGTAATGCTCTGTGTCCCCATTGTCCCAGCACCCTGGTGCTGCACCTCACTGGCTCAAAGCTTTTGTTTAGCACAGGAAGATGACTGCATGGCTGTCCTTGCTTCGTGGCTCCTGGAGTTTAAAAAAAGCCTTCCCTTCGTGAATCACAATATGCACTCACCAGCCAATTATATTTGGCTTCCAAACTGTTTACTCCATAGCTGATACATTCTTCCCCTGGCTCTACCTCCACCCTCCTTTTTGTTCTTTTTAAGGACTAGCCAGGGGAAACCAGGACAGCATTTCCAAAATTTGATTGTATAAAATAAACAGGGTTTTGGTTTTTTTCAACAGTCCCGTTTTGTATTGCGTTGGCTGTTAGCACAAAATTCCGATGCTGCTCAGGTTTAACTAGCATGATAGTTCAGGGCAAATCTCTGGGTGCAGTGATAAAATCACTAGTAGCAGTTTGAAGGTAACACAATGCGGGAGAAGTGAGGATGCTGTGAGTTTCAGCGATTAAAACAAGTAATTTGTGTCTGGAGCAGCACAGATTGATCTCTTAAAGAGCCATGAAACAGAGAAATAATGTAAAATATTGGAGGGTGAAACTATGTTTCTGCAGTGACTTTGTGCAACAACTCATAATTTTTAAAAATATGGTGGCATGAAATTAATAACATAATTATAAAGTTCCAAAAGTAAAAAATGGCTTGTTTAGAAAGGAATTAATTGGAGTTCTTCTATTTTTCTTAGTGCCTTTTGCAGCCATCATTCCCAAATGCTCATGGCAACAGAATTAATGAGAATTTGAAAAGAGCTTTGTGGACACCAATCTTACATTTTTGTCTAATGGAAGATTTAACCTATTTTATGAAATTCTACATCAAACTCTGCCTCACAGGAGGAATTACTACTAAAATTTTAGTACAGCCTACTCTTGAAGTGCTTCCAGATTGACAATCTTGCTCAGCTACCTCATGTTACCTTTCTTACCTGAATCTTTGCCCCTGTTCTGCAAAATTTTGATTCTGTCTCCTGAAAGCAGTGATAAGTCTTGCTGTGTCTCCAGAATGAGCCTGTTGGCCTTCTGTTACTCTCTTGATGTTCCCTGCTCCTTGCCTGCCTCAGAGCTAAGCATGCTGTTTTGATATGTAGGGAAGTCTCCAAATGCTGACTCTGGTGGTTTGGTAGCAAAGAATGTTCCTGGCCAGCCCTGCCCTGTGGTGTCCTTGGACCTTCGCACAGCCAGGCGGGGTGGAGGATGCTGGAGGGAGCAAAGGATGCTTTAAGCCCAACAGCATCAAGAGGTGGAATCAACCTCCACAGCCCTGAGGAAATGACAGCTGGCCCAGAGAGACCACAGGATCACTCTTGAGCATTAAGCCAAGTCTGCAGGAGCGGCACCTCAGCCAATGTGTTTGCTGTGTGGCTTTGCAGTGGAAACAGTTTCAGGAAATAGGAATGTGGGATCAAAAAAGATGAGAGAGAGGGAAGAAGAGGCAGAAGGGCAGAGCAGAGCTCAGGAAGGGTCTTGTTTCCACTTTATGAAAGTATGATTTCAAATGTGAAATAGTCCTGCGCTGGGCCAGGTTTATTCCTCAGAGGCCAATGCTGAAGTCTCCCTCTTTCTCAAAGCGCTCCAAGGTAGACTTGCCTGAAGAGGAATGGGCTGCAGGGTTGGGCTGGCCCAGCTGTGGACCCACCCTGTGGGTACCACTGCACCTCAGGTGCTCAAGCATCACTGCCAAGGTTTCAAGATGACCAGGGAATTATCTTCATGGCCCTTTTGCTGTAAGGAATGGAATGTTTGCAGGGCCTGAAGGATGTCCCTTTCACATGGGGGAGCTGTAGCTGTTTCCTCAGTGGGATTCTGGAAGATACCACTTTGTAAAAGTAAAGGAGATTGATCCCTTATAGCCCTGGACAACTCTCATCCCTGGATAAGCGTTAAGGAGAGATCTTGCCTGTGATTCTGCAGGTTCTGTGAAGTCTGTGCTTTCTGAATTGAGCGATAGCTCTGCTGAAATCAGGGCAACATCTCCTCTTGTCTTTTACTGAGGTCAAGATCTTGTTTTCCTGTGATGTTTGGAGTATATCTGATTCCAGCCTGGATTTTTGCTTTGTGCAATCTTGGATGTCAATTGAAAACTAGTCAAGTGTACCTGGAGGGACAGAACTGTTGGAACACCAAGCGTGGTTTACTTGACTGGCCCTCCAGCTCCTCAGGTGGACAGACTGAATAAAGCAGGGAAAGAAGAAGGCCTGTCACTTGCTATAATTAATTTCCAGTGACAGAAATGTTTGGTCTGCCTTAAGAAAATGAGGGGAAGATGATACATATTTTGGCCATTTTTTCCCCTTTTCCAGAGTTAATTTTGAGGTGTTATAAAAAGCCATCAAGCTTCATCTCAGCTGGTTCCTTTTTCTGATGTCACCCAGAGTCATGCTAGTGCCCCAGGGACCTCTCGGTGAACTCCTACCAGGGTGATGCCTGCCATGCTGTGCCATAGCCATGCACCCACCAGAGACGTTCAACTCCACCTCCCATGAGGCAGTGGAGCATCAGACCGCATGCAAATGATTTTTTCTGTTGGGGGAAAAAGAAATTGAAGGAAAAACTTTCCATTTGCTTTTGAATGAGATCCAAACTTTTCCAAAGAAAGTAAACAGTTTTCATGAAAACTTTCAATTACTAATTGCAAACCTTTTTTCCAGTAAAATCTCACTATCAACAGTTTTGTGTCTGTCCTACTCTAAGCCTTTCAGAGGAGACATTTAAAGCTTTTATGCTGTTTTTCTGATGGGAAAAATCTGTGAGAAATGGAGTAATTGTCAAGTTTCAGTGACTATATACATTTTCCACTGCTCTGCAAAATAGCACTGGATCCAGAGTGAATCCA
The DNA here is from genome assembly GCA_013390025.1 of Pitta sordida. Classification (NCBI taxonomy): domain Eukaryota; kingdom Metazoa; phylum Chordata; class Aves; order Passeriformes; family Pittidae; genus Pitta; species Pitta sordida. The sequence continues at coordinate 355,207 of WEKX01017053.1, read as the reverse complement.
GTGTCTTTATGTTTGTAGGCCAAACAGGCTAGTGTGCAATCTATCTAAAAAGACTCAGCCTCCTAGTAATCTGTTAATTAACCGCTGATAAATGGTGGGCTTAATCCTAGGTGGGAGAGTCAAGGTTTAATCCCAGTTCTGTCTGGTGCAGCCCAGGGGCTGCACAGCTGTACAGCTGTTTTGGCACCATACATGATAGTCCTGTACAGCCGTGGGTGTTTGTCTTTATGGGGAGCAGGGAGGGGAGAGCTTTACAGTAAATACAGCCCCTACTACTCTAAAAGCTGCTTGTTTTTAGCAATGAGCGTACAACTGAAAAGTGTATTTTCCCAATTCAAGGAAAGTCTATTTTTTCCTGGTGACAAGCATCTAAATCACTTTGGGATACACCAGACATCTCAATGCTGTCGTTGCCAGTTCCCAAGGCTTGGCTCCATGTGGCCACCCAAAGCCTGAGTTTGGGATCTCCCTCTACAAGTCCGGGCAACACCCAGCCTTGATGACCTGAGTGGTGCCAGACCTGGAGCCTCTGCTTACTTCCCACTGGGAGTTCTCCCAATAAAACCCTTACTCACTCGAGAGTTTAGAACTGCTTGTCGAATTACCTTTGTCTGCAGCTCAGACCGGGGTTCCTGCATTTGTGCTGACCTTGTTCCTGTCTCCTGCCTGTCCCTTTGCTGCCTGTCTCTGTCGGTTTCCTTCTCTTCCGGAGGGCTGGGCACGAGAGTGTGCACACCATGGCTGCCTCGTCCCCTCGTGCCCTCCCAGGCTGGAGATGTGCCGAGGGGTATGGCTGCTCCATACACCGCCCTGTGTGGGTCCTGCCAAGCTTGGTGTGGCTGTGTCCCACAGGGCGCCTGCAGCTTTGTATGTCAACGACAGAAGAATAGATGCTACAAGCCCAGCTAAACAGCTAAACAATGTGCTTTGTCCTGTGCCTGCTCTCCCATGAGAGCTGCTCTCTTAATGGGGCAAGCCTGGTCCTATCTAACTTCATTTAGGAGGTGGCAGGGTGGGGTTCCCTCCAGGTACAGTGTGATACACTTGATTTCCCTTTTTCTCACTTGAAGGGGTTTTGAAGGATCATAGTTGTTTTGCTCCTACTCTCTCCCCTCACTACCAGCATCATCTGCTATGCACAAGCCCAGATGAGAGCTGCTGCAGTGGTAGGGTGGCACCCTTGGGGATTTGTATGCAGAGGGGCTGCCTGTGCATCTGCTGGGCTCTTTCTGCTGAAAATGCTGACCTTGAAGCATTAGCTTTGCCTGTTGTTGACTTTGGATTAGGTGTTATTCAGCAGTGTCTCTAATCACGGAAAGTGATGTTTCCATGTGGGTGTATTCCCTTCTTTTCTCTCTGTTTCCTCTTTCCCCCTAATCATCTCTCCATTTTAGATCTATGGAAAGGCTGAAAATCTCTGGCAGGTAGATCTTCAAAACTCCCTTGTCTGCAGGAATTACAGATCTGTGCCCTTTGCTGAAACCATCTTTCTGCAGTTTGTGCATCACAGAGGCTGTGGCACAGCTTGCAGAGCAATGAAGGCACCCTGTCCAGCCAGTACCTGGAGTTCTGCTGGCAAGGCAGGTTTTAGGGCAAGTTGGAACTCCCACAGGCTTTAGTAATGTAATTTCAGTCCTGGCTTCATGACCTAGGACACATTTCGGTCTAAGCTACCAACAATGCTTTACTTCACCAAATGCTCATGCCTTTTAACTGGAGTGTTTTGGGGGCTACATGTTATTAGACACATTGCCTTTCACTTTAGCAAGTGAACTGAAGCCACTGTGGTCCTTACCCCATAATGAGCTTTGTGCTGCTTTTTATTTCCTGTGATTCTTGTAAGTATACATGAAGTATGCGTGTGTATATATGTGGTTGGATCTGTATTGGGCAACTGGGGTAAAAAACAGGGGTTTACTGTCATGAAAGGTGGCCAAGCAGCGAGTAGTACCTGGTAATTGCATGGTAGTTACGATAAGTCAAATTTCAATTCTAAATTATCTGCCTTTTTTAAGGAAAAACATGACACAACAGACATATACCAGTGATTTATTTGTCCAGTCAAAAGTGCTTTTATTTTGGAAAGCGAATGCAGAATACTTAGTCAAACTCAGCAATCACACAATTCCCAGACAGCCACAGGATGGAGTGTGCCTTTGCAGAGCATTCATTAAGTTTGCTGTAATCAAGATCTGATTGGAAACTGGTCAGGCAAACAAAAAGGGCTAATTTGAGGTAAAGAAATAATTTTCTGTGAGTAATTAGGGTATGTATTCATGGGTAAAGCATTTTGCAAATGCTAGCTGCTATGTAAACATGCTTGAAAGGGTTATTAATGGAGTAAGGAAATATTTTTACAGACAGCAGTCAAGAACTTTTCCAAGACACTGTGTTTTTCGTAGAGGAATATGAATATGTGGGGGCAGTCTATACATATGTACAGAGGAGGCAGCTGGTGTTTTAGCCGGCTGAAGTGATATCAATAAGTCTGCAGTTTTCTTTGTCCCACATATTTTACAATCCCAGTGAGACTGCAGCAGGCGAAGTCTTGCTCGCCCACGTTCTCATGGATGCAAAGAGGGACAAGGCAAGAGTTTGTTGGAATGTTCACAGACAGGCAGCCTGCAGCTGACCCCGGCTAGTAGCTCTCTTGCCCCTGCCCAAACCTGCTGGCTGGCCCCTGGGGCTGCCTCTGCTCTGCACAGCTCCCTGTATGCTGACTGCTGGCTTGTCAACCCCTGCCTGCTTCATGAGAAAGAGAACAGGATTTCAGCGTTTACCAGCACTGTTATTTTGAGGAAAGCACGTGCTTTCCTAGGATATGTACGACTTTTGGTCAGGAAACTGAAAGTCCTCAAAATATCTGTCCCAATTTTTTCCACTTCTGATCTAAGAGAAGTGGGGTTTTTTCCCTTTTCTTTCCTTTTCTCTTCCTGGGGTGTGAGACAGTAGGGAGGCTTCAGTAACTTTATTTCATCTTCTGCAAGCTCTTGAGTTATGTTTTGATTTTTTTAGTGCAAAATTAGTATTTCCTTTGCAAGAAGGCATTTATTTCCTAATACCTTGAGTCTAACACCTGAGCAAATAGTGGTGATTCTTGGAAGATGTGCTACTAAAAAAAGAGAATGAAGGAGAGAACCTACCAGGAAATCTTTGCCCACTTGTATCTTACCATACCTTACCAAACACCTTGCATGCAGGTCTGCTGCTAAAAGGGGTATGATAGCTGTAATATTTGTTTCACAGAGATGAGCCCATGATTTTATTCTTGGGCTGATTCCCCTCTGCTGGCAGTGCAGAGGAGCGCGGGTGTGTGGCCAAGGCCCTTCCTAACAGCGGCCTTGGGTACTCAGTGACTGATCTCACTGATACCAGTACTGGTGGCAGTGAATATGGGTGGAGAACATGGCTCACTGCCCCTCCTCAACACTCAGCGCTTTTCACACCCCCAGTCAGAAACAAAGAGCTCACAAGGATAAAAGATATTGTGTGCAGAAACATTCCTGAAATGTTTTGAGAACTTGAACCGTGCAATGTTAAAAATATCCAGCAATACAACACCATGTTTGCATTTTCAAAAGCCGATACATGAGTTTGAAATATTACCTCTCATAAGTACAGTTCTAAAAAAGCCCAGGTTTTCAATTGAGGGTAAAATGTCCTTATGATTTGATTTCAAAGGTATTTAAAGTCTTGAAGTTAGGACAGACAGGGAAATGTCTTCTTTTTTCCTTTTCCACTTTTCCTCCTTCCCCTTCTCACTTTTCCTGTTTCCTTCTACTTTGATTCCTTTGTTTTTTACAGAAATAATTTGCCTGAGGATTCTTAAAACACTTCTCTGGCCTAAATTTCCATCTTCACTGAAAAAAGAAGCTGATTGCTGATGGGCTACATGCTGCAAGGTGGTGCAAGAAGGGTGGGAACAGGAGTAAGTGACAGTAAATTTATGAGGTCCCACCTTAAACATTTATATGAAGGACAATAAAAGTGGTTTTAAGGGTGTATCTGTATGGCTAAGCTTCAATCTCTGTGATAGAGCTGCAAAAGTCCCATTTCCTCTGTTAGCACAGGAGCCCTCTGAACCACAGAGCTGTTGGAAAGGTACTGAGGTCAAAATCACTTTAGAGGGTTTTTTAATGGCCATATAAGCCAACCTGGGATTGTGAGACTCTTGCCAGGGCGCCAAGAGAGGGAGACGCCTTATCTCCTCAATGTGGTGACCTGCTGATAAAGTCCAGCTGCTGAGAATAAGAAACCACAAAGTATTTGTTTATCTAAAATGAAAGATTCCCCAAACCTTGATAAAACAGGGTGGTCAGTAGGAATCTGGCTCAGATGGAGTGTTCTTCATTATTTTACTTCAGCTGTTGGGAAAGAGACTTTTAAAACACAGTCGGGTCTCCTATATTGCAGACCCGTGGTCTTCATCGGGCTCCGCGAAGCCCTACTTCCATGTTGAATGGCAGCTCATTAATAGGTGAATTTTCCCCACACCCTCAGATGATCCCTGGCGCTCTGTTGCTGTGTATCGGTTGCTGTGTGGCTGTGCCGGGCGGGGCTAGGGAAGCAGCAGAGCCACAGCTGTGCCCGAGGGGGGGTGGGGAAGCAGCGGAGCCCAGGGAGGGTGGTGAAGCGGAGTCGCTGGTGGTGGTGGATTGGCATTTGCGCCCGCGCTGCCACAGCTGCTGCCCGCGCTGCCGCCGTCACCAGCAGGGCAGGTCGCGCATGCACAGTTGCAAAAACAGGCCTCCTTCATCGCTAAAAAATCATACCGCTAAGATCTGAAGGCACAATATGGGGTGTGCGAAGTGCAAGAGGACCAACTGCAGCAGTAGCAATTCTTCTAGAGACAGAGTTCACTCAGATTGAGCCACCTAAATTTTAGTCCTTTACTTTTATCTCAATAGCCAGATGATACAACATGTCCAGCATATCATTGGAGCTCAGATGAAAAGTTTTGTAGCGGGTATTTACCCTTGATTTTAGATGTCCAGGGCTAAGCGCTGGACTTCCAAGCTGATGGGGTCTAAGTAGCTTAGAGTGACTCAGCTGTCTGATCAGGGTAATGCCGAGTATACCACCACCTTTGGCCTTCATTGGGTTCAAGAGTTTGCAGATAAAGGTTTATTTAGGAACAAATTGAAAATGTAATTGAACCACTTGCTTGAGAAATCTGTGTTGCTCTCTGGTGCTCCACAGACTAGCAGGTGGCTTTGTCCCCACTCCCTTAGAATATGATGCTTCCCTACCTTCTGAAGGATCAAAAAAATCTTACTGTCCCCAAAGCTTCAGGCAGCAGTTGGACAGTAATTATGTACCAGGACTCTCTGTAGTCAGACACATTTCTCCTTCTAGTTTTCACTTCTCAGAAAGAATCTGTGACCTTTACTCAGCCTCCTGCCCTCCATCGATGCAGCCTCCTGCCTGCATCTGCCCTGGCTTTCTGCCCAGCTGTAGGCTGGCAGCAGGCAGGGAAGTCCAGATCTAAAGCAGCTGCTGGCTTCATGGGATTTACCCTGTGAACCGGAGCTTGGAAACTTGAGTTGGAGCTTTCTCACATCCTGCTAGCAGGATTTACTCTGCAGATCACCCGATTTTTAATATAGGGCTGGGGATTTAACTCTGATCAGAGCAAATCTGGTCCTGGAATCTGCCCTCCCATAAATCCTCTAGGCTCTTAGCACTACCACATCTTCACAAAGGTGGGTCTGCCCTTGTCTGTCAGAGGGCAAAACTGTGGCACCTAGTGTTACAAACCTCTTTCCCTATTCACGCCAGTGTGGAAGTTTGCTCACAGTCCCCCTGGCTCGCTTGCCTTGGCTCTGACGTGCTGGAGAACAGTCTTGCATGGGAGGGTGGCTCCTCTTAAGCAGCTGTAATAGCTGCTGCTGTAGAGGCAAGCTGACAGCAGCTGGAGAAACCTCTGCTTTTGCCTCCCTCCCCTCTGCTGTGGGCTAGCTGCTTGCTGTGAGGAGCCAGATTTGTTCTATTAAAAGTGTTTTCCCGGATGGAGGGAAGTTCTCATGCACTCTGCCCTGGCCACCCCTGACCCACACTGGCTCTGATGTGAGCAGTCTTTCATTGAATACAGCTTGGTGATTGGAAGCAGACCTGAGTGGGAGACCTGCACGTGCTCACCTCAAAAAGAATGAGGGCATTGAGCATGTTTGGGGCAGGCAGAGGTGGTCTCAGTTCTGGGGCTGTGTGGACAGCCACCATCCCAGCTCCTCAGGGCACCAGGACCCCTCGGGCATCTGTGCTAAAGTGCAGGTCGCAGCCTCAAGAAGGCTCTCCAGTTGTCTGCTAGCTCTGGGAAACAGCGGTTGTATTAGCAGGTGTATTGAAGCTGGGGTTTTCAAGGGTCTAAGGGACAGAAGTTTAAAGTGTTTGCAAAAGCCTGGATTTAGCTCTGTGGGTTTTACAGCTGCCCTGGTGTCACCTGGGTGAGAATACGTCCTGCTGTGAGTTGCACAAACAGTCTCACTCCTCCCCCACTCTCCAGCCCCTGTAGCAAGCCTGTTCCTGCCTATGACACCCACAACAGCACAGGGGGATGTCAAACATGGTTGTAGAGCTGGTGCCTGAGCCACTTTCCTGGATCTGGTGAGGGTGGAAGTCCTAGAGAGACCTGCTCGCTCTGCTTCCACATTACAAGGTGCTTGCTGGAAACAATTTTGTCATGGAAAACCTGGGATTTTTTAAAGTAAAACTTCAGCACAAAACATGTGGCCATGCTAATTTCAACAGAGGGATTTGGGGAAATTGTAGCTCTAAGCTTTATTGAATGAAGAAAAAATTTCAAATGCTGGCAAGAAATAAAGAAATCTCCCATTTAAAATCAGAAAATTAGTGTGTCAAAGTGTCAAAACAAATCTTAAAAGTGTAAATTATTTATGAGGCAATGAAGAGCAGGCTACATTGGAGGTAAGCTCATGCAGGTACAAGTTAATGCTATCCCAGGATGAAAAACAGAACTTCAGGCATGGACATCACTCTTGCTGAGCTCCTGTGTGCCTGCTTAGGTGACGTGCCACAACGTACACTGTACTCCCTCTTGGTTGTGTCACTGCACACTGAACTCAGGAGGTGACATTCAAGCGTATAACTCATTCAAGGTTACTATGTCCCCAGTAACATTTTTTTTAATGGAATCAGTATGGCATAATTTTAGCAGAAATTTAGGCATAAAAGAAGAAGGCTCAAGCAAACATCTGTCAGCTGGCTGATGGGCAGCGAGTCTTCCAGCAGCAGGCAGGAGGCAGTGGTGGGAGCCCAGGGCAAGGTGCCAGGAGCTTGTGAGGTCTCAGTGACAGAGGGAAATGAAGTGATTGCTCACTGCCACAGCAGTCTGGAGCACTGAGAAAACCACTTAATTTCCCTGCATCTTCTCATAGCGAGGCAGAAAGACTTGCTAGTTTCTGAGGCCAAAATATTTTGATAGTAGAATGTCTCATGTTCTCACATAATTTTGACAGGATCTGGATTCTGGGAGCTATTTTTCAGAGCCCTTTATAAAAGGCAGACTCTCAGTTTCTTCCCAGGGAAAGCTCTTATCAGGGAAACACCCCTCCAATGAATTTCCTGCGCAGGGACATATCCTGAGAAGTGGATTTAATTTTCCTGTCGTTTGTGACATCTAATTTAGAAAGAGAAGGAGAATTTTCTATCTTCTGACATTGAAGCATTCCATCACCTGAATGAATCCCACTGGCCTCTTTTCAGAACTGTCCCCTGATTCAGGTACTAGATGAGCAAAACTCCCTGTAAAAGAGTTTCTTTGAACTCCTCACAAAGAGTCTTACATTGATCCTCCCTTGGAAGGGAAGGCAGGCAGTGCTTGTAGATCTACTTTAGACTTGGACAATTGGTGCACTCAGCGATTAAGAAACTTGACCAAGTCTGCAAGTCTGTGGCAGAGCAAAGGTTGGCTTTTAAGATTCAGATTACTGCTCTCCTTTCTGATTTCCATTCCTTCTTCCTATCCTCAGTCATTGCTGCCTTTTCTTCCCATATAACAAAAACTGGATTATCTTGTCAGATAAATGTCCACGCAGGTAGCAGTTAATTTCAAGTGAGAAGTCCAGGATGTGACACTTACATCATGAAGAGTTTATAGACAAAATTCATGTGAAATTATGTGTCTCTTCAATCCTACAACAGTACTCGAGATCCCTTCTCCTCCAAAGGACAGCAACATCTACCCCCATGTGAGACAAAACCAACCCCTCAAGTGACTGGTGAGTCAGAGTCATTGTGGCAGCTGTGGCTTTGGTCACTCACCCAGCTTAGGCTTAGGGTTAGTGGCAAACCATAAGCCAGTCCTCTCATGACAGAGGAGCTCTTCATTATGGCATTTGCCAGACCTCACCATTAGCAGTTCACGCGTTATCTTTAATAACTGTACCTCTCATGCTCCTGCAAATTAGAAATGTTTGTCTGAGGTTAAATTGTGAATCCTGGGGCATTTATATGAAGACATTTATGCATCCCTTAAACAAAAAATTGTTCATGGTGTACTTGTCATGTTGAGTAAATACTTGACAGTCCAAGCTAATTCTTGCCTGTTACCTAGGAACACAGTTACTCCTGCAACTCTTTATACACTGCTTTTGGCAGTGGTACAAAACACAGAGAAGTTATCGAGGCACATTCCCTGCAGCTGTTGTAATTTTTACAAACTGATTTCTCATTTCACCAAGGGAATAAAAATAATGATATTCATAATAATAACAATGATGATGATGATGACATAGTTATTACATTTTCATCAGAGGATCTCTGAACACTTTATAAACTACAGCTAAACTTCAAAATAAATAATCCTGCAGGACATATAAGTACTTTACTGTATTTTGCATGGTCCCATTAGGCTACAGAAAAGATAGAACAAGTCCTAACTTATGGACTATCTTAACTTTAAACTTTCTTTTACCTGTGTTGTTAAAAACTGAACCATTCATATTTCTAACACTTTTCACAATTAAAATTTCCATCTTGAAACATTCTGACAAAGTCTAAAGATGAGTCAGGAAGTGTGAGAACATGTGGGAAATGCCCTCAAAATTTCTTATGTTCTTTTCAACATAACTACTTGAAAGTATGAAAAATTGGAATTTTCTTATTTTTGAAACACTGCTACTGTGTTAAGTAAAATAACAAAATGCTTGAAACCACATGTGGTCAGACCTTTTAGTCCAAACCCCTCTTTTATTTGGAAGTATTGGAAACTTCATACTTTAAAAAAATCTGAAGATGGTTTCTATTTACCTCCTTCACTTTGGACCAAATTATTTGTTAATACAAATTCTTTCATATTCTTCTCACCCCCAAGTCCCTGAAGGCTACTTTGTACTATGTATCTTTTTTAAACTATTAGACAGGGAAATATTCCTCATCTCATTGTGTGTTTATGTGGTTTGCTTCTCCTTTACTGTTCCTTTGAGCACTGATCACATACACAGTTATGTACTATAGTAGTCTATAGTACATAGTATAGTATAGTATAGTATATACATGCTATTCAAATTGGGCACTGAAGAATATAGTTTGCAGTACAAAACTCTTTGTAGAATCCGGATTTTTAGTTTTCTCTGTTGAATTGTTTGGGTATTCCATATGTTATAAGAGAGACTAAAAACCCTCAAACCCTTTGAAAAATGGAAAAGCTTTCGAAAAAAGGAGACCTCCTGCTTCCCAATCAGTCTAACAGAAAGTAGCAATTGTTATTAAGCTATAGACAATAAGTCAGCCTGGCCAAATGAAACTAATAATTACTTATTTCCCTTTAAATTACTTGCCCAAGGTCACACTGCAAATCAATGGCAGATTCAATAATTTAACCCAAGAGTCCTGAAACCCAATATCCTGCTCTCACCACTAGAAAACCGCTGTACAACTGGCTTTCAATCTGGGAATGATACGTGACATAAGGAAAAAAACTATAGATGTCGTATGTTTTTTCCCTGTGTACTGCTCATTTATATAGGATTTCTGCTTTCCTTGGTCTAGAATAATAAATACTTAGACACATTTTTTGTAAAAATGTCTTGAAATGTTGTCAGGAGCTGCTGGGCTTGTCAGCTGAAAATGACTTCTGGGGCTGCTGAGAGAACTACTAGTGGTATATGTGCCTCCTTTCCTTGCTTGAAGAGTAATTCATATGACCAAGCTGATAAATGTCAACGTTGTAATAGAAGTTACGGATTTATGACCTTTTTTTCATCGAGAGAATTTTTCAAGTATTTTTTCCAATCTGCTGGCAATATCTCGACATTGATGTAAATGTGCATCAAAGTAGATGTAGATTTATCTCCTTTTTTCAAAGATTCAAAATATTTTTATGTTTCAAGATTACTTTTTTCTGTTCTTATATTTTCTAAATATTAATTGTAATAGAATGAATAAGACTGAAGGGCTCTAATTTAATTTCCACTCTATTTTCCACACTATGTATTCCAAAGTAGAAATTTGTCAAAGGAAAGTGTCCCTGCCTCTCATGCAGGAAACTGAGGGTTCAATTCCTGCCAGGGAGGCAATGGTGCCGTTTAAGAGTTGGACTCAAGGATCATTATGGGTCCCTTCCAACTCAGAATATTCTGTGAATCTGTGAAAAGTGCTTAAAAAAATCTAAAATTTAGGGAGATTGTAATATTTTAAAACATAGTATGAATGAAAAAATGGAGCACTAACCTCTGGATTTCCCATTAGAATTTTAAAAGAAAAAGGGAAATTTCTGAGTTAAAAAGGTATTTAGTGTGCAGAATGGAAAAATGCTATATTTGTTCCCTTGGGATACCCCATAAGCAGCAAGAGGGAGATGGAGTCCCAGCACAGGGAGATTAGGACCTCCTCCTGCAGTGGTTTTGGGTGTGCAGACATGTGTGGATGTGCGTCCTGATGAGATGACTCCTGCAGTGAAGCCAAGGGACTGTTGCCTCCTTGTACACCATTGAGCCAGGTTGGAGACATAGTGCTGAACTTACTGCATGCTCTACACACTCCAAAACCAGACCACTGGCTTACCCTTAGGTCCCTCCTCTAGCTCTGTGTTGCAAGGTCATCATCAATTTTCCTGCCATTTCTGCTCTTATGAAAGTCTCCTGCAGCAAGTGTTCCTCAAGTCCACCCGCCCAGAGCCCACCAACTAATTTTTCAGTCCTGACCTCAAGCTCCGAAGGCTTTTCCCTGTCCTTCAGAGAGGATATGTGCAGGGAGTTGTAATTAGAATAGATTTTATTGTCAGGCAGGAAAAGGCCCCAGTCAATTCTCCTTGTGGAAGGTCCCCAGAGGCCCAGGTCACTACTAAGGTTACAAGGGCACTTTGAAGATACCAGTTAGGAACTGGTAGCCTGGTGCTGCACATCTATGGAGACCCTTTTCCAATCCTAAACCCTAGGATGGCCAAGCTCTGCGAATGGCTTCTCTGCAGATGAGGACGAATTGTCAGTTTGGTATGGTTCCCCACATCACTGGTCCTGGACAGTCCTAAACCTAATGCCTGGAAGATACTAGTGAGGTGAGGCAGTGCTATAACTGTCTCACAAGCAAAAGGAAAATCCTCACCCTCTGTTTTTTGGGATGTTCTGACTTCTTGACCTTGAGAGAATCATAGGAATAGGAATTATGGGGCCTCCTGAGATGCTGTGGTGAGGTAAATCACAAGGGACAGAAGGAGGAAGCCTGAAGGGTGTAGGTGATGGAGTACCAGTAACGCTGACAAACTGGCATCATGAGTGCTCCTGAAAGGTAGGAAACTGGGCTCTGCAGAAGTTCAGTTTGCTGCAACTGCAGTGAAAGCAGGGTGTATAAACTGAGCAATGTGTGTAATGGCAATTGTGGAAGGTCAAGTCATCCTATGCCTTGACGGGAGGAAGACTGCTTTCCTGGGCTCTTCAAGCACAGAATCCAGGGCAGGTGCAAGACAGAAGAGGAGTCACAGCTAGCTCATGCAATTTGCATTAAGCAGACATTGTCTTCTAATGTTAGGACCTTTATATATTCTACAGAATTTTCCCATTGCTTGTTTGAGCCAACATCACTGATTTCTTCACAAGTTCACTCACCAAGCAGAGGTCAGTGAGCTTTCCAGGTTGCTGGGCCATGGGTCAGCAGTAAGCCATCAGAGGAAGAGATCTCTAGGCCTTTAATTGCAAAATATTGTCTCTCCTGCTTGCCCATGATAGATATACTGGAGGACTTCGAAGCTTCACATGGTAGACCTTGTGATCGCAGCATATTTTTTGCTTTCTATGACTAGATACGCAACTTGAAAGAGAGACTTGGTTACTTCTGCTCTCTCGCATCACTGGATACATTAGAAATAGTATTAACATTTATTTCCTTCTCTTAGTGCCTTCCCGCTCTCCCAGTTAGAACAGTCATTCCAGAGAACTACATGGTGTTTTCTGCAGAGCATGAAAGGGTTATGACAGGGCCATTTGAGACTTCAGATGACAGGAAATAATACAGAGATGCCAGGCTCTCAGTGTGGCCCTCTGCCAATCCATATTTTTGTTGGTCTTCATAGTTGCAGGAGAGTCTGAGAAACAGAGCAGAATTTTCGTCCCTCATCTAAGGCTTCAGTGTATGGAGATTTGCTATCATAAATAGCATGATAAGACTGTTCTTTTTCAGTCTGGCTGTAGGATTTAAAATAGATTGTTATTGTTATCCCAGTCTGGTAAAACTTGTAGGACCAAACCTTCGCCTTCGATATGTGTGTAAATTTTCAACTGATGGCAGAATGGCCAAAGAGTTCTCAAAGAAAGCCCTGAGAAAAAGGTTGGAGATTAAGACCTACCCAAAACATTGCAATCAGGACCAGAACCTTGTTCCCCTTATAATGTGCATTTCACAAAACCCCCTTGCATTCAGTCAGTGAAATTACACTGGTATAGAAATCCTGTCTGGGAAGGCAAGATCTGATTCCTGGGTTGAACTTCATGGCTTCACAATTTGGGAATATGTACTACTTTGATCTGATCCGTCTAAAGAGTCTAGACTAAGACACTTCGATCAATGTTTAATCTTTGCCCCAGGAGCGTCAGGAGTTGAAATCCTCTTTAGGCTCATTTCTTGTTTGAAATAAGATATGTTTATTCCGTAAACTACAATGGAAAACTCTGAAACTGAAACAGACCTATGGCCCTGGTATGTGTTCTCTAACATGCTACATATTATGAGAACAAACACCGTGGGCAGCTCTCCTCCTGCCATGGTGTGCCCAGTTTGTGTCAGGTGTGCAGAACAGCTCACCTAGGAATGCACTATTTAAACTTCATCAGAAATATAACACCCTGGACAAATTAGCTGAAGACTCAGAAGTTCTGATCCTGTGTGATATCAGTAAGAGACATCTGACACCTGATAAGAGTCCGCTTTGCAACCTGATCCTGCATTTCTCTTTATCAAGTGTCCAGGCGATGCTTGGAGAACATGAATCTCTTAGCAGGCAATTTACTTGTGCCTTGCCAGGCTTCTCTTTTTCACTGTGAATTATTGAAACATCAAGAGTGCCACCTGCTCCTTCTTGGGTAAAAGCCAGTAAGCAGCCAGCAAAGCTGTCTGTGATCCATCAATCTTTCTTGTAGCAATCACATCCTAAAAGATGTGAAAATTGGAGATGAATGCCTAAAAGTGGGATGCGAGCCCCTCAGCCCCACTTAGGGAATGCCTTTCCTTAATCGCTTGCAATTACACCACATTTTCCATTACAAGAGATGAAAAGCCTGTCCGCATTCCTGAGACACTTCACTACTGTAATGAATCTGGAAAGCAATGATCAGACAGTGAATGAAGTATGGCTCTACTCCAGAGGTAACAATGAAATTCAATCAAGGATGGTGAAGATAGATGTGGACTGCCCATAAGACAGTATTTTTAATGTCTGCAGTTCACACCTGCTCATCTCAACTCAGCATCACTATTTGGCTGAATATTTTACAAAACAGCAGAAAAACCAAAGGTATCTTCCTCGAGGTTACGTAATTTGTCAGATCCAGAAGTGAGTACACAACATATTTGCAACCAAGTACTAATTTCACTGAAAAGGTTTGATGAAAATGTTGATCTTTCTTACTTACAAGGGAGAGGTTTTGAAGCTGGTACCTTGAAATGAAATGTTTCATGTTGCTATTCCAATGACCTTCAGCTTCCAGGAGCTGCTCAGGCTCAATGCTTGCAGCATGGTCTGGCATTAGCCTATCATGCACATTTTTTTCTTTTCACTTTGATGCAGGTTCATGTTTATAAAAGAAGCAGACAAAAGATTGCTGTACTCAAGACTTTTTGTTCCAGCAGGGTGGTGTGCTAGAGCTATAGTGAAAGGTGATTGGCGCTGTTTATTTAATGAAAAAAACCAAACTACAACCACAGATTTAGATATACTATTACAGGCGTTAGCTTTAAGATTTATTGGGTTTGGGGAGAAAAACAAAGTTTTTCCCAGGCTTATATTTGCTACTGGCACTGAATTCGTAGAAAAATATATGTTTGGAGGAAAAACTTCTTTCATTCATTATTTGGGACGCATGTGAGCTACACTGAATAACATCTGATCAGACAGATTCCATTTACAAAGGACCCCATTTCTCTCCTAGAGTAAAATCTGCCCTACTACAGCTCCAGGCTAGGTTTCCCAGGTCTGGACAGATCTCTGCTCATCTGGCTCCAACAAACACTTTGATGGTGTACTGAAGGGGTGCAACTCCTTGGCAGAAGTGGTGCCAAGATCACATAGCATGACCTGCTTAGCAGGTACAGACATCTCACTGTGTGTGGCAGATGAGCTTGTTTCCCCACTCTAAGTGCCTAGCCATGCTGCAAACAGAACTTTAATTGCAGTATTTTTGAGTTTTTCCTTATGCACGAACAGCAACCCCTATACAGGGTTTGCATCAGATCCCCAGGGCCACCAGAGAGGGTGCATGGTGTTAAGGTAAGGGTAGAAAGCTGAGGAGCTCTTGAAGAGAGCATCCTTTAACTCTTTTAGCCGGGAGTAGTATTTATTGTTGAAAAATTAACTAAACTCTTATAATAGAGCAATTGTAATGCAGTCTGCCTGGAGAAGAGAAGCTTCATCAGCTTCATTCAGAAAAACAGAAATAAACCTCAGGAAACCTAATCAATCTGTATCACTTTCATTTCACAGTCCTGTTATGAAGGCAATGGCAACTTCCCTTCTTTTACCCCCGAGACCAGTGAGTACCATAAATAGCTCAGCTGGCACAAACCAGCAGTGATGAAGCAGGGACCCTATCTGAGCAGCTTCCCTGGAGAGTTATTCCCCCTTAGGACCAACTAAGTTGTGTTTCAAAAAATAAGTGGTGGAGTTTGGTTTTTGTCTCCGTTTTTTTTTTTCCCCCACTCCCCCAGTAGGGTTGAGCAGTTTGGTTTTACAACAAACCAGTCCTTCTTTAATTGAAAGTCATGTGCTCTGCAGAACTCTTCTTTTTGTTCAGTGTTTTTGCTGTTCTGAAACTAATATGTATGGGAGGGGGTTTTGTTTGCTTTTTTGGTATTTTCTGGAGGGGGTGAGTGGCCTTTCTGGGAAGGTAAGGAACTGTGTAAAAGGTATCTAGATGAAGTGAATGTTATGAAGCAGAGAAGTTGTCCTTTATGGCTGGATTCTTCTTCCTCTGTCTTAATTGTTACAGAATGGGAATGAATGCAGATGCTGAAGAACAAGAAAAACAGCTGACCTCAAACCCAGACAATATCATGCTAATTATTTCACATAAATCAGAGCATAAGGAGCTTTGGCACGCTCTGTTCAGTCAATAGGAATAATTTGTTACAGTATAGGGAAGAAAATGAGAGAAAATTTGAGCCCTTGCTCAGGCAGGAGTGAATTCATTGGTTAAATACAATTGTGTCTGTTCGTGCATGAGCTGAGTTGGAGCTGTTGTTCATAATTCTAGGGTCATTAAAACAAAGCACATCCTTCAAAACGCAGGCTGTGCAATGCTTCACTAAGTGACTGTGCCTCATGGAAAATTAAAACCTTCTCTCAAGTGTAGGCTACAGGTTTTGTGACAGCAGGGGCTCCTCAAAGAGGTCCAGCATTTCATGCCTCTTGTCCCAAAAGGAATAGTGAGTAAATTGTTTTCTTTTGCATTCTGACTCTTCTCCAGGAGAAGAGTCCCACAAAGAGTGAGCAAAACTTGTAATGTAAAAAAGCCACACAAAATATAGGACCTTTAAAAAACAGATATCAGTAATAGATTCGAGCACCTTTTGTAAAAGAGGACACAAATCCTGCTGCCTTTGGTGCAAGGCAATGAAGGCAATGTCTCTGCACTTCTAGCAAAGTGCTCAGCCAAAAGCCCATCTCTTCTCTTGAAACATTATATGGGCAAACTTTGAGTCAGCAGAAATTTTCTTGTCAGTCTTTTTAGTTTCTTGCTTCTCATTCATGCAGATCTTCTTTACAGGAAAGTAAAACAATATTCACAGTCTTCTCATTTAGAGCATCCAAGGAGCCATCCATTTTCCGTCTCCCTTGCCTCAATAAGGAGAAACATATAAACCTGGTGTTAGTGAGCTTCAGTCAACATACCCACAAAATGCCACTACTTTCTCTGCTTCTTGCATGGAACTTAGTGTTTTTGCTGAAGGGAGGGGAGAGGGGAATGGAAGCATTGGGCCAAAGGAGTTTTATGGTCAAAAATCCAGTATTTACTTCTTGTGAACAGAACAAATATTTACACATATCAACATTTCAACCTCAAATGACTTCACTTTGGAATCCAAAGTTGTGGAGGGAGTATTTCACTCTGTTTTTGCTGATGTACTCCAGTTTGTGTAACTCTTTGCCTCTCTGTGAATTATGTTGGTAGCTTCCACACTCACCAGCTGATCTTTTTCCCAGTGTCATGTTGATTTATACGACTTCGCTGGGATTCTGATAACATTTCACCAATAAATTAGTTATAAATTAAACTGTATGTTGTATCTTTTATGTTCCAGCATGTGCTGGAAAGGAAATTTCATTTCATAGATACTTAATTATTCTTTTTATCGCCCTCTTCAACTACAGATGCACCAGCTGTTACATTTATTTTACTTTGGATGAAAGTTGCAAAAGTACTGCATAAATTATGAACAAAAATATACTGTTAGTGAAGATGAACAATTGTAAGAAATATTTTCAGTAGACAGAAACCAGAAGTGGTTGCTCATAGTGCTGAAGGTATAGCCTAGCGGAGAGAACCTGTGCCTAGTTTATATGGTACCTGATAAGAGAATGAAAAGCCTCTGTGATTGTCACTCCAAGCCCTCTCCTTTCCTGCTGCTAGAGCTACACAAACACTAGAAAGAAACACTGAAACAGTCTGCTTCAGAGCCTGAACTCATGCTTTGTTTGTCTGTATCCATTTATTTAGGTACATCACTGTCATTGCAGCAGCAAGGAGCTTTACCTCCCAGTTGTGCTCCCCAGCACCCTGCCCTTCCCAGCGTGTCCTTCCTGCAGTTCAGCTTCTGCTTTTCCTCTACTTCCATGAGTGAACAGCTTTCCATGGTTGAGAGCAGTTTTTGACTTGCTGGGGAAAGCTTGCAGCACCTGAGGCAGCCATGTAGAAATCCAAGAGAAAGTGTTTTCCTTGACATAAATCTAACAAAACACCTGAGCAGAGCAAAGCAAAGCTCTGCAGTGGTTTCTTACATCCTGATCTCCACAGCAGTATGGCCAGGCTGCATGCATGGGCAGAGGGGAAAAAACAAGGTGTGGGACCAAATTTTGTTTTGACTGTGCAAGGCAAGGGTGTGTTGACTTTTCCTCAGCATGTCACTGGCTACATCCATGCTTTTAAACAAGGCTTCTCTCTGCAGCTCATACACATGGTAACAAGACCTCCACCACTGCAGAGGGCTGCTGGGTGCCTTGAGAACATTCTAGAGGCACGTCTTTGAGATTCATCAAGGCCAGTGGAAGGCTTGACCTGCAGGTTTCACTCAGGTCTTCATGTTTTAGTTGCACTCTGAGGTGGTGGGAGGAGGTGAAAAACATATTTGGCTTACCTGAATTCCAAAATGGAGTATTTTATGATATAAAATATAAAAGCATTGAGCACCATTTCTGCTGTAGTTTATTTTTGTAGCAGATGCCATTCATTCTCCCCTTGCTCCATCTTTTCAGCTCATTGTAAGTAGCAATGATGTATAGTCTTCTTGATGAAGCACTTATCTGAGGCCCATTACTGTAATGACAGAGCCCTCTATACTCTTCTGGGGTTTTATTATCAGAACAACTGCCTTGCTTCAAGCTGCTTTTCATAAATCATCATTTTTTCTCATAAGCTTAAAGGAAAAAAATGGCCTTTTGGAAACCTGTGACCTACATTATTGTGTGTTTCCTCAGCACTGATCCAGCTGCCAGACCCAAAGACATAGTCACATCAGCTCACAGTTTGTTTTCAAAAGATTATTTTATAATATTACATTATTTTATAATCTCGAAGGTTTGAGCAGTCTTGCATGCAAGCCTTTACAGTGCTTTCCCCAGTGCTGTATCCTTGAACTCTCTGCAGACTCGAATTGCTGCCAGACCTGTGCACACAGGAACTGACTGCCTAGATCACACCTCCAGATCTCAAATGCAGCTTTGTGTTCCCATGGGGACAACCTGAGGAACACCTGCCTTGACCACCCTGTCTTCCAAAGCTGGAAGGTCAGCTGGGAGGTGTCCAGATGGAGGAGGTGCTGGAAGGAAATCCTGTGGGACACACGCCTCCTGCCATCTCAGCACCTCTCAGTCAGCCCACTCCATCTCTGCCTCAGAGCAGAAAGAGCATTTGTGTCTTATCCTCCTTAACCCCTTATTTTTGGATAAAAAATCCAGAGGAATTCCCAACAGAAGCATGGAGAAAAAACAAACCTCTTTATCCCAGTCCCCAGGAAAAACATTTCCAGCACTAGAAGAAAATTAGGGTTCCTAAGGTTCCCAACCCCAGCCTACATCCCAGCACCCATGTGCAGGACACCCCATAGAGCTCTCCTGCTAGTGGCATTTCCTGGGGCAGATTTTCCCCTCATGGCCTGACTACCTTTCACCTGCTATGCCATCTATCTGCCATTTGGGACTTCTCGAGCCCTCTCTCTTCTGCCACATCCCCACTGCACCAAGGGCCATATCCTTCAGGCCAGGATCCCCATGGGATGGAGCAGCCCCGGTGCCCACATCCCTCCTGTCATGGAGCAAGAACTTCCTCCCACACTTTCTGCTTGGCAATGTTTTCCTAACAGACAATGCAGAGAAATCAGTTTGCAGTTCTGGGATCCTTCTCTCTATCACAGGAGATGTGCAGCTCTGCATTTCCCTCATGTTTTATGCCTCCTGATTTCCTCTCCTGACCTGTGGTCACAGCTGAGTTTCCACACCATGCAGGCTGCTTTGCACCCTGGTGGGGCTCGCTGTCAGGTGCTTCTGGTTTGGGATTGGCAGGGATCCCACCTGTTCCAGTGGCTACTTTCTTTCCCAGACATTGGATCATTCCTCTATTAGATCTTTGTTAAGTCTTTGGATGTAGTTCATGTCTGGGTGACCATTTGGTCTGATGGTTTTGGATATTAGCTATTTTAAGAGTTAGGAAGATAATTTTTTTTCCAATTAAATCATCCCACTGTATGACAAAGGCGGAATCAGAGATATTTATGCATTTGGAATAAACACAAAAAATTGCTTTCTTTAAGGAAAAAAATGAGTCTGTTTAAGTTAAACAATATTTAGTTTCAACTTTTTCTAAACAGAAGCATTTTTTGCTTCTAAACAACATTTTCATTTATAAATTGGCAGCAGTTATAGAAATATTTTTAACAGCTTCCAGGAAACTACCCAGATGAGACACTTTTTCTTTCAGTCAGAATATCTGTGATTTTTAAATTTTTTTGTTAAGATTTCTTACCAGTACTCAATCAAGTATTTTGTCCATGGATTTTCAAATTGCTGCGGTATGCACAGATGTTCCCCCACTTGCCATAGCAGCTTTCTTTGCCTTGGCACCAGTTTCATTAACCCTTCCTTAGCATATGACAGAAGGAAAAAAAAATCCACTTTGGTACAGTGGTGAGTGTCCACGCCTGGCACGTGGGAGACTGGGGTTCAATTCCTGCCAGGGAGGCAGTGGTGCTATTTAAGAGTTGGGCTCGATGGTCTTTGTGGGTCCCTTCCAACTCAGAATATTCTGTGATTCTGTGATTCATGGCTGCACTGACCTGAAGGGGTCCTCCTTCCAAGGGCACTTCTGTCCTCCAACAAAGCTATTGTCAGCCACAGTTTCTATGAAAGGAGCTAATTTAATTTTTTCCTGGGATACAATGGGATTTTTCTTGTTGTTTGTTACTTTTTTCTTTCTGATGGCATCCCTTTTAAATATTTTTATATTTTTAAAAATATGTCTCGTTTTTTACTCCTGCTTTCTTTGTCTAGTTCTGTGCTAGGGTTTTACAGCTGATGTAGACAAGAGATAATGAAGACATGTGAATCAAATCTCTTACTGGTTTATTTAATTTTGCTTTTTACTTTGGAGACCACCACAAAAAATGACAAAGGAAGTATATACTTCTGTGTAACAAATGTGGGTCTTCTGCAATAGGTTAGTTCTTAGTTATTGTTTCTGGACCCCTTTGAAATTGTATTTCTTAAGCATCTTAGGGATTTCTTGGCTGCAGATTGAAGCCAGTGATTTAGTGTGCTGGATCAGTGGTGGATCTGGGTGATATTTGAGTCATGGGGGCACAGGGTCTCACCACTTCAGTAATCTCAAGTGCTCTATTGCCTCAGGTTCTTCAGCAATACTTCTTAAATATACATTGGATCAACAATGATGAAGAGAGCCTTTTGTGCACCAAATCAGACTGTAAAAAATTAGAAGAACTGGCCAAGTAATGTCTTCTTGATACATTTAGCCTTCTTCAAGTCAATGGGATTAATGAATGTAAATCCTTGCAGCCAATGGGATTAGCATGTGTAGATTCCCTACAGAGGAAACCAGATGATTCGATGAACTTTTGCTGAAGTCACCATATTGTCTGTCTGCAATTAGTTAAAAAAAGTGTAATTGCAAACTAATTTATTCAGATATTGTCTCTGTGCAAAGTTTCAAGGAATTTTGACTGGATGAAACATTTTTGTGGTCTGCATTATTTCATTGTTGAGATGTTTCAAACAAAGGAACAATTGGAACAAATTTCTTAAAGGACTAAGTTTCTAATTAATTGCAAATCACAAACTAACAAATTACCAGACCATTCATCTCATACCCAGAGGGATAAGTGCTGCCAATTTGAGGAGGACACCGTATTTTTCAAACATAACAAAGAAGCTGAATTCCTGTTTTCAGTGCAAAACGGAACTGTGCTTTTACTGTGAAATCCAAAATTATGTCTGTATTAGAACAGCTCTAATTTAACTATAAAATTCAATTATCTGCTGATGATACTCTCCCATTAGAGTCCCTTGCAGCAGTTTCCATCATTTCCCTATCTTTGGCCATCACCTGGAGGCATCTGTTCTGATGACTGCTGCCATTTCTCCCCTTCATTAGTTTCCTGACGCCCTTGTTATTTGGCACTGATTTACAGCATTCAAGACAGGAAAGGAGCCTGAGTACCTTAACTTGGTGTCACTTTCAGACTGGTGCAGTGATAGGACAAAACACATCAGAGCCTCACAGGAAATAGCTGGGCCCCCACAAAATGTTCCTTGTTCACCAGATGTGCAAGACCTGAGCAGTTAAGAAAACAAAATGTGGCAGTGAAATACATTAGCAGCAAAATTCCACTTCTGAAATTTTAAAATTTAAAAAAATATATTAGGCTGTAAATCTTAGAGATACATACAAGCATATTAAACAAAACAAAACACCAGGAAAATCCAGTTTCAATTAACCGATTCAATTTAGCCTAAGTTTTCTGAACATTGTTAGCTATTAGTTTTTCTGACAATGGAAATAACAAGCGATGAAGATAAGTTATGCCTAGCTATGTGTATGAATCACACATTCTTGAAGGTGGATGACTCTGGCAAGGCATCCTCCCACACATACCATTTTACCATGCCTGGAAGGTGGTATTCATTTCTGTGTACAATTAATTGGGCAGGAAAGGTGCCATCCTGTAAGGATGAAGGTTCCTGTAAAGAGAAGGTTTAGAGAAGGTTCCTGTAAAGAAGAGAAGGGGAACACTGAGCCTTTTGCAAGNATTGGGCAGGAAAGGTGCCATCCTGTAAAGTAGAGAAGGTTCCTGTAAAGTAGAGAAGGTTCATGGGGAACACTGAGCCTTTTGCAAAGGGGGGTATTGAGTGACAGACGCTGAGAGGGGTAAGATCTCAGGATTCCTCAGTTGCTCTCAGAGGATCAAAGGAATGATGGCAATGTGAGAGGCTGCAACAGGGCAAAGATCTGCCCTGGACCCAGATGTGGCAGGTGCTCCCCTCGGGTATCCCTTTGGTCCTGCTGGAGCCTGGCGGAGCATCCTGTGAATCTTGGTCAGGATGCAGCCCAATCGCTCTCATTTCACTGGGGGAAAATGAAGGCAGAGTTGCACCTGGGTTATGCCCTAGTATGAATTTGGCACACTGACAGGCTGTGTCTGGAGCCTTAAAAATGGACGTGCACTCAGTACTTCCACAGTAACCAATATTGATTTTATTTCTGCCAAGACCTCCTTGTGCTAATGTAAAAAAATCAGCGCACATTAACTTATTTCATTATATCTGCCTTACCTCCCCAACAGCAGAAGAAATTTGATAGCCATTGAGAACATTTGGCAGAAGGATTGAGGGCTGTTTAGGCTGATCATTACTATATATAAAGTCATTGCTATTAAAGTATTAATAGAGTTACTGCATTATAATATCAGAAATGACACACCTGCACCCTCAGCTGCTAAGCCTCAAAGGTGCAGGGACCT
This sequence comes from Pitta sordida, assembly GCA_013390025.1. NCBI lineage: Eukaryota > Metazoa > Chordata > Aves > Passeriformes > Pittidae > Pitta > Pitta sordida. The sequence continues at coordinate 332,299 of WEKX01017053.1, read as the reverse complement.
CAGGCAGGGAGAGGTCTCTGATGAGAGAGATCTCTCAAGGTTCTAATTAGTGTAGTTTCTCCCTTTCTAGAAGGCATTACCCTAGGCTGCACCTAAACGTCTCCAGTGGAGGAGACTGAATAACCTTCTGCTCCACTGCACCAATGGATGGAAAACTTTGCTCAGGCTCCATCCTAAGCAGCCTTAGCTGAGTGTTTGGCTGATCTCTTCTTACCCTTACTTTCAATAAGGACATTTACTTGCTCACTATCATCTTTATTACAGATTTTTGTGCATTTAGGAAATAGTTTTGCCCCACCTTCATCTTGTCTAAACTAAACAATCTTCTATAGACTAAACAAATGCAATTCTTTCTATCTCACTGACTGCATTCCTCAAATCTCTGATCATACTTGTTGATCTCCTCTGGATTGTCTCCAGTTTATCTATATACATGTATTTATTAAAGTACAGTGCCCAAAACCCGACAAAACCTTTCAGCTGAGACCTCCATACCAGAGTGCAGAGTAGAATACATGGTTGCTTTCTTTGTCTTGTGTGTGGTGCTTCATATATACAACTCAGGTATTTTGTTTTTTCCCAGGGCACTGCACTGCCAACTCAATTTGCTATATCCTTCAGGCCTTCTTTTGTCATCCCATTGCTTACAAATTTCTTCCAGCTTTATAGCTGGGAATTTGATTTCTCCTCCCTGAAAGCAGCACTTTATCCTAGCAGTTACTTAATCAGGTTGGCTGTGGACCATCTTTCCATATAATTTCTGTGCTTTGATCCTCTGACTTTGATTCTCTTGTAGCCTCTCCAAGTTTAATGGTAACCACAAATTTCATCATCTACATCATTAGTGGAAAGAATGGAAACAGGCCCAGAAAAGATCCCAGAGGAATCCCACTGAACAACTTCCTATTTGATAGAACAATTGATAACTGTGGTTTTGGAGTGAAGTTCGCCCAGTTATGCACCCGTCTTCATGTAATTACATTTTAGCTCATACCTAATGCAACCATATCAGGACATAAGATAAATCACATCCACTTGCTCTTCTTTATTCACTATGCCAGCTACTCCATCAGAAAGTGGGAAGTTAGACAGGTTTGACATGATCTGTTCTTGACAAACACAGGTGGACTGCTTTTTATCACCATACCATAATCTAGGCATTTAAAAAACTGATTGTTTAATAACTCATTCCAGATTTTTTGGAACCAGGATGAGTGGTTTATAGCTTCCTGGGGTCTCATTATTCCTTTTTAAAGATCAGCACTATACTCACCCTTCTGCTGTGCTTCAGGGCTCATCCTGTTCTATGTGAGTCCTTTACAGTAATTGTTAGCTATTCATACATTACTTCACCTTATTTCTTGAATATGTTCAGGTGAACTCTCTGAGGCCCGGCTAACTTGTGTGCAGTTAGCTCATCCAAGTTTTCTTTAACTTGGACCTTTCCTGTTTTGACCTGGAGTCCTACATAATTTCAAAAATAATTTGGTCACAAACAGCTTTTTTTTTAAAAAAGACACACGCCAGGCTTCTCTGCATCATTTGTTATTTGCTCTCTTTTCCTGTTAGCAATGGATCAAGACTTTCCTTTTTCTTCCCCTAATTAAAATACATTTATAGAACCTTTCTCAGTTCCTGTCAATGGCCTTTCTGAGTTGAAATGCCTTCTGTGCTGTAGCAGCTTTTCTCCTGTACCCACTTGTTTATCTTATTCTCTTGTACTTATCCTTAGCCAGATGTTCGTGTTACTGCTTTCTGTAGTACACACTTTTTGAAGTCCTCAGAAAGTTTCTGCATCTGGAATGCTACATCTATGTGCCTTGTGTTCTGCACAGGGCTAGTTTGCTCTTCTGTTTTTAACATAGAGCTCTTTTAGGATCTGCTCACTCTTCTACTCCTGCTGAAAACCTTGATTATGTACTTGGGAGATTTTAAATTACCTTATTGTTTTTTCTACACAGTTTCAAGTAAATAAAACCTCCTACTTCCACCATATCTCATTGTTTGGATATCTTGCACAAATGCTTGTTAAAGATTCTTCTACTTCCTATGAGTGATTGGCTGACCTGTAGTAGATCTCTGTCCTAAGCCACCCCGAGGTCAGCTATGTCACAGCATCTGAACAAAGACTTACAGTTCTTTCTGCTCCCCTGGCTGCCTGTGTTTCCCCACAGTGGTCAACACATCGCTCCTCTATTTACATTTTTGTCTGCTTTATAACTGATGTTTCCGATTCTCAGGCTGCAGCTAAGAACAACACATTTTTCAGTTAGCTGCAGAAGTTAGCTGTACTTCTCCAAGTCTGCTTAAGAGACCATTGTCAGAAAATTTAGTAGTTTGGGATAACTTAACCTGAGTTTGGTATAATCTCAGCCACGGGCATTCTTCCACAGCTCTGTGAGGATGTTCTATTCCAACATGCAGCTCAGCCTGAATGAGCTGCTGACAATGTGGCCAAATGCCTTCTGAAATTGTAACAAGATGCACAGACTCCTAAAGAGAGATGTAACATGTCTGTTGTTAAACCAAAGAGCAACCCACTTCAACATGTAGTAGCCTCACTAAACCAAAGTACCCAGACACCACAATAAGTGAAGATTTGAGGCTCATCATGATACTCTGCTGGAACATTAACTCTTTTTGATCGAAGAGAAACTGTGACTACTTCACCTTCACCAGCCTCTCTCTGGAATGTCATCCCCCAAATCATCACTAAATTCTCCCTTGGCAGGACACCAGCATGATTTCAGAGGCACTATTATGCTTGTCAAGTTGCCTGGGCAAGAAGGTTTCACTAGGGCTTGCCCTTGCTCTTACTGAACTGGGACCCTAATGACACAATCAGCACAGGATCAGGACAGGAGAAAGAGTTAAGCACATGCAGAAGCCCTTGAGAGGCCAGAGCCAAGGCTGCAGTTCTCATTTGGCCTGGCATGTCGTTTGTGACCCATCCCATTGTTCTGAGCTTAATGCTTATTCATTTCCTCTTTGCTTGTGTTTTCATGTATTATTATTTTAATTGTGACTTTTTTATTTAAAGAAACAATAAAAATAAACTCCCTTGGGTCACAGAGTGTGGATCAACACAATCAGGTCAAGGGACTGCTTTTAGTCTCGGCATTGATTTTGATATAAACATGAATTTCAAGGTGACAGCTCTGCCTAGAAGATTTTTGATTAACAGCTGTAGTCCTGGTGTGGCTTCTGGGAATGCAAATACTCTTAGCAAGAGTTCATGAGGATAATTATTTTAGAGGGAAGAAGGTTACTTTTGGGACAGCTAAGATATTATGGGGTTCTTCCTTGTTGCAGAACTACAATTTCAGTACATCCTGAAAAACCTGTAAATATTTAATTTTTCTTTACATCGTCAAATTACACCGTTGTGTTGCAATTGAAGCTCACATATAAATTGAGACTCTTCTGTTCTTCCCTGTGTCCCATCTCTGTAGTGGAAGAGAAGTTTATGCTGGCAAGGGACTGGAGGGAATGGAGGAGAAAGAGAAACTCTTGCTTTCATAATGAAGAGCGAAGAGCAGTAACATTATTTCCCCAGATTCCTCTTTCCCTCTCTAGAGGGGGAGCTTTAGGGAAGGGTTTTAGTGGAACAGACAAGGTGCTTCTGCAAACTGAAGCTGTGGTCCGGGCATATATCTTTGTCCATTAAAAGTATGAAATGCAGTATTTTTGTAAAGCAGCTGCACTAACTTCACAGTCAGGCTGGATATTAGGAAAATGAATAGGTATTTAAACAATGCCATGACACTTTGATTAAACATTACAGCCTGGAAAGGCCGTTCAAACTAGATTTTGGTTAACACCCTTCTACCAAAAGTATAAGAAACGTGGTGTGATTTCCCTTGGGCAGAGAAAAAACATATCTGGAAGCTGCTGTTTTGAATTATGATGGCATGCTTATGGAAAACAGACAATGACACCACAAAAAATGTGATGGGTATCATCAACAGTCCCCAAATCATCGCAAACCATAAACATTAGTGCCTTCAAAATGTAAAAATTTCAAGTCAGAGGATTTATTTAGGGAAGGGATTAAAAGCATGTAAGAAAAGATTCTGTTCTTTTAGCTCTTATGCATTTTGCCAAGAGCTCCTTAAATAGAAGATAAAAAAGCTATTTTTGTTTTTGAAAATTACTAAAACATATGCCCTACTGTACAGAATATAATAATAGCATAATTATGCTGCAAACAGAGATAGAACATGTTGTTGTAAGACTTTCCTTCAAGTTATTTCTGTAACCACATTAAAAAAAGTGGAATTTGACCTAATTTTTCAATAATGGGATACGGTTGCCATGATCTTTTGGCTGCAGATCCCTGTTCAAGGCAGGTAGGTAGTGACTGATGCCTTTAGTAATGTGGACAAGCTAAACCTTCTTAAGCAGAAATCAAAAATATTGGAGAAATTCACATTGAAGAGGAGATTAATAGAGTGGACATGAGAAAAGTATGAAGACAGTGGGTGGGATAGATAAGAGAAGGAGGAATTAATATCCACTTTGTCATTAAGACAACGGAGTTAGTGAAACTCAGATGCTGGAGCAAATATAATAGTGATAAGCGGAAGCACTTTTTTTTGCAAAACACAGCAACTAGACATGGGAACCCCTAGTTACAGGATGTTTTTGAGGTTAGGAGTTTATCAGGATTTATGTAGAGAGCACAAACAGGCCAAGTTATCACTGTAAATGCTAAACAGCCAGGAACCAGAGCAGCTTCCTGCAGGGCTAGAGGAGCATCATTTCTCTCTCAGGAGTCCATCACCCACCTCCCTCCGCCAGCTCCAGGATCCCTGCCCAGAGGACCCCACGGTGAGATGGACTTTGGAGGCTCCTCTCTCCTTCTTGGCTGAGTTCAGTGTAGTTGGTCTGGGTTTCACTGAGCTCCCATTGCAGAGTGGCCGGTGCTGGAGCAAGCCCCTGGTAGAGTCAGGGGTTGCATGGGCCATGAGAAGCACAGTTCCTTCAGCCTGCAAGGCACCCTTTTTCCCCAAGCAAGAAAAATACCTCACCGCTTCACAGGCAGATCTGAACAGCAGTTGTTGTACTGGGAAACTTTATGTTTCTCTGAAAAGAGAAACCAAATGGGATTCCACTCCTTTCCTAAAGGTCAGTAATGCAGATGATAGTGCAGACACCTTCAGGCTGCAGCCTTGACTTTCCATGCTGAAGTGTAGTTACCCAGGAGCAATAAGGGAGCTGTGTGGAAGAGAATTCTTTGCTCCAAGGAAGACCCAGGATTCCAGGAATCTGTGACCCATTTCCATGACATTGCCCTGAAGTTTGCTATTGGGAAGCAATGCTTCACTCTGAAATCTGTTATCTGGGGGGATAATGTAATATTTATAATTCTTTCCCTGTTTACTGCACATACTGATAAGCAGCTCTGGGACCAAGGAGCTGTCAGTCTATTCCTTTCTCCTCCTTAAGGCTGACAAATTATAAAATAAATAAGTCATTAATTGAGCTTTCAGTAACTGTTTTAAAAAATTCATGCAGTTTTGGAAAGGTCAATGTCCAAAGTAGTTTGGGATTTAAAACTCAGCAGGTCTCATACTGCCCCATTTCTCCAGGGAAAAGCTAAGTGGGGCACCTGAGGGGAGGAGGTATTTGTCATTAATCCAGGAGTCAGCAGCTGGCCAAATCCAGTGATCTCAGTAAAACAAAACATGTGCATAGTGTGTGGTTTCTTTAAGTCTGGGTTTGTTGCCTGGCCTGCCAGTCTGAAGAATTGCTTGCTTTTGAAAGTTTAATGACAAAATGTATGCCAAGGTCAGGGAATAGGCCAGTGCTTTAGCCATCCAGCTGGGAGGCCTAAGGATGCCTCACAGAAATTAGCTGGACGGGAGGATTTTGATGGAAAAGTGATGGGAAAGAATTGTTTTTGGAGAAAGGTCACATGCAGAGCCCATGCAGACAGTCATCTTCATTACCCATGTGTCTGCTCTGTGTAGAAACAAGGGCAGGGAAGGAAAGAGCTCTGATTTTGACTAATGGTCAGTCAGAAGGACTCCATGATGAGGCAACACGATCATCCTGAAAATAGCACGATTGTTTTGGAGGAATGTTTCTTTTAATTTGTTGAAAGCAATACTGTCACAGTATATATATCAGAAATATCTTCCCTGTCTCCTGATTCTCCCTTGTTTCATCGCAATTGCTACTTTTTGTATGGCGAAACATAAGAGGAAAACCAAGATTTGAAAAAACCCTAAAACTCTGCTTGTGGCAGCAGCCTGTGGACATGTCCTCTGTCCACTACAAATAGAAGGTAATTTGAGTAAGTTAATTGTCTGTCTTTGAAGGTAAACTAATTTCAATTGCCTGTGTGTGCTGTGAAGTCTGAGTTCACAGCTCTACACATGGAAATCCATCTGTATATGGGACAAACTGTTCTCCACCAGCCTCCAGGGACATCCTGCAGCTCAGCATTTTCTGTATCCCAGTGCCAGGCTTTCAGCAAACCCCACCTTTTCTGCAGGGGACAATGAGCAGGCAAATGTTAAAACAAGTTATTTCCTGATCATGCAAATTAACACAGCCTGTTTTTCTATGGGAATTATAGATTTCATCTGCATAATGACAGCCAACATATTTATTTCCCATGACCTCATTTTTTCATGCACTACCTGAAATATGTCACAGGCTGTCATGCCTTCTCCAATGACCCTCCAGCTCCTGGGGGGACAAAGGCAACGTGCTGCTGCCCATTTTGAGTTGTATAGTACTAACTGGCACTCTGGAATATGTTTGTTCCTTTCCAGTTGGCAGTCAAGAAGGACAGATAATCACTTCTCTCACCTTGAAGTCCTTCCCTTGCTCAAGACATTAACTGTGGTCTCCATTCTTTATCTAAGCCCTGATTTTCACTGCTTTATAGGAACTTCTAATCTTTGATGTCACTTCCACTTTAGCAAATGGGACTGAAAGTGGTCAGTGAATTAAGAAATAGGGATTTGGCAACTGAGGAAGGAACTAACAACATATGCAGTGTGACAATAGTGCAGCATAACTGGCTGCAAAAATTCATGTCTTCAGAAAAATACTACTCAGACATGTTGGTTTCATGAGAACAACTTTACCTGGGGAGAGAATGTGAAGGAAGAAAGATCACATGGTATGGATGAGCCACATAGATTCATGGGCGAATGGAAGATGCTCAGGTTTCTTCATGACGAAGGTATGGGGAATTTGTGTGGAACTTTGGGCTTCTCAATACGATACTTTTCATCAGCCCTAAATTAATTTGAATGTAAGCACATAAATTCAAGAAAAGAACAAGATATTACAGTTGCTTGTGACATTTGAGTGAAACATTTTATTCTGTTTCTGAGCTGTTAATGGACAGACCATGCAGCAGGACCTGTTTGGAATTGCTAGCATCTGAAATATTTTTGATTGAAAATTGACAGACACAAAAAGGTAAATCAGTGCCACTACCACATATCAGACAACAAGAACAGGAGATGGATAAGACTTGGATACTCATCACAGCTGTGAGAAAAGTCCCTAGGCCCTGTGGAAAAATTATAACTAAAAAAAGAAAAAAACTTGAAATTGCTTTCTTTTTTCTGATTCTGTTTGGCAGTGCTCTAATGAACCTATTTTGCTAAGATGTGAGGCTTACAACCTCAAATGGCTGGCGACATTTCTGTGTGTAGGTGTCCAAGGCATGAGTCAGTTACCATAATGCTTCTCTATATTTATGTACCATTCACCTTAGTAATAGACTCTTGCTTCAGAAAGTCTCCAAATATGAAGATAAGTTTCATCTCAAGGATGTTGGACAAGAAAGATTTACTTTTTTTCTGTCTAGAAAAACCTGTAGTGTTCAAACTGTGTGCTGATGGTCATGATATAAATATCTGGAGGAATTATTTTCTGTATTGTACTTGTAAAAGAATTGCTACTTTCTTTTTAGGCATTTCAGAATTTCAATTCAACACATCTCTTTAAGAACAGAATTGCATTTCTGAGTTTTGGAGTAATGAAAATTAACAAATGATGGCATTGCTATTTTTATAGGCTTAATTTCTAGGAGCCAAGTTCATACTAAAGCCCATTGTGACTATCTCTTTTCATGACAGTCAGGCAGGATAGAGCCAAGTTCTGCTTTCAGTTACAGTCATATAAATCTCAACTACATATATATTTCTTGCCAGTAGTACTTGTCTGTACTGGAGTGACCCTTCTGTAGTATTATTTTCCCAGAAAAAGCAATGCAATAATTCATCCATCTGACTTAAGAGGGCAGGTTTCAAGTAAAATGCAAACACAGCTAAAAATGGAACATGAAATGAGTAGGAAAAAGACAAGGAAATAAAGCAATTTTGAGATTTCCAGTCTTGAATATAAGTATGTACATATACCAAAAATATCTGTTTGCAATCAACTTTTTTGTCACTTACTGCTCAAGTGCTGGATTCAGAGAGTCTGCTACTACAAGATGATGCGTGATGAGCAATAAAGAATGAGGAAGTTGATCCAAAGCATCCCAGACCTAGCAACCCTTGAAAGAAGGCTTCTCAGGCAGCTGTTAGGTTTGTAAGGTGTGAGAGCACTTTGGTAGGAGAAGCCAGAGCAAGACTGATAAAGAAAGAGGGAGAGATAGAAAGACATAAGGCTATTCTGAGTGCTGAGCACCATCCCAGCACAGGGAGGTATTCTGCACATGGCAGAACACCTTGCAGATGAGAGGTGAAGGAGCTCAGGGTTTGGTGTGAGGTGAGCAGGAGCTCAAGGAATGGGAAGTCTTTCCCAATGGGTGGCACATATGGCTCTGCTTCTGTAGCACAGACGTGTTTGTGAGGCAAGGAGGCAAAAGTCAGTGCTGACTCCCCACCATGCAGCTGCTACATGTGCGTTGACATGGTCCTGAGGGTCTCTTGTTGATGTAACACAGGTGCCATGGAGACTTTCAAGGAAAAGTTATTTGAAATGGAAGCAATCCCTGCAGCCTGGAGGGATGCCATGCAGGGAAGTCTCCTGGTCCTGGCTAAGGCAAGAGATGGCATGCCAGTTTCACCTCTAACACATATAAATACATGCTTATATTACTGACAAATATTAGAGGGTTGAAAATACGTGGCTTGATACCAAAAAGGAAGGATAATTTTAACCACATTGGAATTATCCGCACACAGAAATACAAGCCAGCCAGCAAGAAAGAATATAGCAAACTGCTGGAGATATTTGACAGGAAAGATTTCCCATGGATTTGCAAGAGTTACAGCTGGAAAATATGTGATGTTCCCTCTCTTTGCCAATACTAAGTGGTTTTGCAGTGTTACACGCCTACAGCACGTGCACTGTGCTGTGCAGGGACAGTTGAACGTTCAGCTAAAGCACAGCCAAGCTCTTGTTATGTTTGGTATTGTCAGGTGCATTTCCACAGTACAAGGGTAGATGGAAGTGACAGCACAGAGTCTGAGCCTTGGCATCTGATATAAATGTGATAATTTCTTCTTTGCCCCTTTGCTGTTTGTGAGCTAGCCCTGCTTGCCACCAGCACATTATGCATTTCTCATGGAGCTACACAGCATTAACTCGTAAAATCTTCCATGACTTTTCAGGATGGTGGTGCCTTGAGTCATATACTGATGTTTCTATTTTGATTGGAGAGCGAAAATATTTACAGCTGTAGTATACCAGTCCTCCAGAGAACTATTGATCCCTTTCTGGAAGTCTAAACATGCCTTTTCCCACTTCTTCCTCCTACATGAAGTTACTATGTTTAAGAAAGCCACCTGCAACACCTCCTTCCAAAAATATCTTAAAGAAATCAGCAATGAAACAAAACATGGGCTTTAGGTTATAGTCCTCTCATTCCCCTGGCTCAGGAATGCAGGGAGGTAGGAAAGGGGCTGAAGTAATATGTCTTCATCTAATTTTTCCTATTGTTTTCATCAAGAGGAGAGGTTTTTTCCTCTTTATACTGCCAAAAAGAAAGTGTTGGGATGTCCCCCTCCCCCCTTTTTTCCTTGTAGACTGAGTGGGACCAGCATTGCGGTACAGGCTCTTGTGAGAGGCTCCTGGTAGTGGGAGGTGTCTTCCAAATTGGAGGCTGGCACAGGCCTTTGGGTCTCTGAAATGGGCTGCTAGAAAGGTGAGTGGAGAAGACAGATGTTTCTTTTGGAAAGTGGATTTCAGGGAAGCTAAAAGTGCATTACTGTGCCTTAGTTGTTAGTCCTTGCATCACCTTCATGCCTGGGGCTGCTAAGCGGCTGTATAAGCAGAGAACAGAAAAGTGATTTCTACTCCCCAGAAGTGAGCACCACAGCCATGAAAGCTGTGTACAGCCTGAGGCTGAGGAAGGCAGTGCTTCTCCTTCGTGCAGTCTTCACCGGAGAATAATTTTTTCACAGTTTCTGTGTTTGCACTACAGAGCCCTGACCCCATTGGAGGAGCCAATATGACACATCAGCAGAAGTGGGGAGTACTGGGGAGAAGGTGTCTCTTGGGACACCGCAGTAGGTCAGGCTGCAAGTCTTGCAGACCTGGGCTGAAGAAGTTATATGTATATCACACAGCATATCCTGCTGGTTTCAGTACATGGGAAGGCTCCTTTACTCAGTGGCACTTTCCATGTGACAGAGATACCCACAGGGAGTCCACACAACTCAGATCGTGTCCCCAAGCTGCCACCCAGAGCTCAGCTTCCCCAATTCCCTGTGATTATCAGAGATCAGAGATGCTGGTGATTCCTGGCACATTAGACCTGTATATTTGAAAAGAGACCATGAAATCTCCTTGGTTTGTTTCAAGTCCTCCAGTGGTGCTTGATTATGAAGACCTCCCAGAATGAAACAGCTTAGTCCAATCTGCCAGTGAGACACTCCTTCATAAAGGGGTCAAAAAGCCAGTGTGCTTGGTCCATCATGGGCAAGAACATGGCAGGGAAGCTGGGGAGCAATTGTGAAGAAAGTCTGTCTCTTCTCACCCCAGGGTGACAGACAGGTGCTCAATGCAGGCAAAAATTCTGGGACAAGAATGTAGTTAGGGAATTCCCTCATCAGTGGAAGGGACTAGAAGGTTTCAATGCATCATAGCTTGGCGAAAGTTTCCTGAGAGCAGCAAAAGATGCTTCCTAGTATCTGTGGTGAGCAGGAAGTCCAGTTTCAAGACTTTGCCTCCAAATAGGGAGATGCTAAGTTGTTTTCTTATAGGCATTTAAACCATCCACTGTCATACATCAGCTGTATTGTTCAAGCACAAAAGGGTCAGACCAAGATAATCACAGAATCACAGAATCATTAAGGTTGGAAAAGACCATAGAGATCATCAAGTCCAACCTATCACCTGTTACCTAACCTATTGCCAATCTATTACCANGTCTGGGCACACTGCTGGCTTGAATATCAAAGAATATCTGAGGCTTCTATGACATGCACTACAGAGACTCTCAGACTCATGGTGAAAAGGACTCAGTGTAGAACAGTCCGTCTGCATCCCTGGGTAGAGGACTGTGATTTGTAGTCAAGGTCCAAGAAACAAAGCCCCGAAAGTGAGATGTTGGGAAACATACCTGGAAATGTATGTTGAAGACTCCCTTGACTGTAGCAAAAGCAACAGTGACCATGATTATATGTTGCCTTATTTTATTCTGAGGTTTATGATTTTCATAAATTGGCTTGGGATGGCTGTTTTTCATACAGTGATAACACTCATCCATAAGTCATGGTTGCAGCAAGGGACATAGCAAGGCTGGAGACAGGGAGCAACTTTTCCGTGACCAGAGTAGTCCCGTGGAGGTAGTCTGGGGAAAATTCACACCAGACATATGGGACCGGGGGAGAGATACTGTGAGGCACTGAGGATGTTTCACTTAGGTGGAAATACAAAATGCTGAGAAAACTCGATGCCTTAAAAGTTAAGACTGGCAGGTATTTCTATAATGTCCTCTGTATGATGGAAACATACTAGACTACAGAATCATGCTCTGAAACAATTTGTTTCTTCATTTCGAGTTTCCTTATTTATTTTATTTTCATTCCCTTTCTTTATCAATGATATAGTTCTACCAATGGAATATCCATTTTATTTTGAAGTCACTTTTTATAAGCATTCAGTTTCAATCAAAATTTTCAGTAAATCAAATTCAACTTTTAAATTCAGTGTTGCCCAACAAATCTTCGACTGGATGTATCTTTTCAGGATTTGAATTGTGAATTTTTAGTATTAATATTAGTAATCTCCATCCAGAAAAGTGGGAGAAATAAGATATCTGAGAGGAGAGACTGAACACTGGCATTTTCCCCATTTCNAAATTTTCAGTAAATCAAATTCAACTTTAAAATTCAGTGTTGCCCAACAAATCTTTGACTGGATGTAGCTTTTCAGGCATTTTCCCCATTTGTCTCCTCTCCATCACCATTATATGTGGAAAAAAGAAGAGGAATATGAGCTGTTGTACCTCCATCTCCCCTTCACAAAACCCAGAGAAGTTTAAAAACAAAACATAAATCAAAACCTCAGATTTAAAGACAACAGACTTATTTGGATTATTTTGTTTCAAGTATTTTTGGCAGAAAAATACATTACTTAGTCGGAGAAAACTTTGCCCTGGTGCATTTATTTTACAGATTTGTTCATTCGCAATATATTAAGACTTAGTCTGTGCTTGTGTAGACCAGATATGTCCATACTGACTAATTAGTACCATCCCACTGAACCTCCTAAGGTTTTCTGATTTTTACCTAAACCAATAGGATTTGATGTTAAAAGAAGGGAGAAACAAGGTTTGAAAGATCTGGTGAGGCTGAAGCCTGACATTTGAAGGTGGAGGCATTAGTTTTGACAAGAGTGCCTGTAGTGCTTGCAGAAGGACTGTGGTCTTCTTCCTCACAAAGCTCCTGCCAGCAGAAATTTAGAAGCTCCGTCTATTCTGGCAGCAAGCTGGATGCTGTGTTCAGAGGTTCATGTTGCAGACAAGAATTTATTTTGTACTGATGACTAGAGTGTTTCCTGCTGCCCTCACTGGCCATGGGCTCCAGAGGGCTGCATACAACTCTGCCCAAGGTTAATGTTCTTATTGCTGAGCACAGAAGAGCCCAAAATTCAAGTACCAACATGTAATTTTTTTCCCCTGCATGTCACTCACACAGTAAAAAAAAAAAAAATTGTAAATCTTTTACTAACAACTCAAACTAGCTATCCTCACTGCATCTATTCTCACTTCTGCATTCATATCACAGAAGTAGCCTGAGGCACTTGAAGGAAAGTTTCACTGTGCAATGACCCCTCCTGTCCAGGGATTCCTGGAAAAGGCAGGTGCTGGTGTGAAAACTGGTGTTTAGAGGGAAGGACTGGTCACAGGCAGTCCCATCCACCTCTCCAAATGCAGATTTTCTGGTTCCCANGGGAAGGACTGGTCACAGGCAGTCCCATTCACCTCTCTGCTGCAGTGAACACCAAATGCAGGTTTTCTGGCTCCCGATAGCATGTGCCATAGGCATTGGACAACATCACCTCCGGGTTCTAACTTGTCCTATAGCATCACATAGCTCTATGCCCCTGGGCAGTTCACTGAACCTTCCTTTTCCAGTTCCTTCCACTATAAAAGGGTGGCAAAGATTCTTGCCAGCCCCATGATTGGCTCAGGAATAAATGTGTGCAAAGTTTGATGAAAAGACAAGGTGTGAATGTTGGCTGCTGTCAGCAAAGGAAATGGGGAGGGTTAGCAGGTTAGATACCACCTACAACTTCTGTATTTACTACAGCAGGGGACAAGGAGGTGAGGGGGTTTTTTTCAGTACTACTTTATACTCATTGGCATACATTAAATTATGAGAGTAATTTTGAAATACATCAGAGATATAATGCTGGTAGTGATGGACACAACAAATATTGAAGACAATAACTTAGTGTGATGCCAGCCATGTCAAATTCCATCTTGCTTCAGTTGCTTTCCAGGAAAATAGATTTCTGGTTTTAAATATGAGGATTAGCAGCAGCAGATTTAGGGCTTAAAATAAAGTATGTATTTTAGATTTATTTAAGGGCCTTTGACTCCCAAACACTTTGCTTTAATACATCTCTTTCTGGGCTGACACGGTTTTCATTTTTCATCACTACTTTACATTCCAGTGTTTGAATGGCCTGTGAAGGGGAAACTCAAGTTTTTTAAAAGCTGGAATTCTACCTCTGCTGCTGTTTAAGCTGTGCTTTCTTTTTATTCTGTCTCTAGTAGGTTCTTAGCAGAAAGAAGTGTAATTCAGAGCAATTCAATTGTCCATCATTTAAAAGCAAGACATAGTAATGGCTTAATCCTGATTATACACAGCCATTTGTGAGGGCTGACTTCCAGATGTTCATGTTATTTTTTTTTCTCTTTTTTTAATGTGAATGTTATTCATTTCTTTGGACTTGGTGCTAGGAAAGAAATCTCTGAAATCCCCATGATTGGAGCACTGATCAAACTTCAGTCCAATTGAAGTCAGAAAGCCACCCTGAATTTCTAAATATTCACTGGTCAGGTCCAACTCAGGCTGCAGCAATGGAAACTTTTCTGTCTTAAATCCTGCCCTGGAGGGAATTTCTATTTGGAGAAGACCATGTTCACTCTTCACTTTTTCTTGGACTCTCTTTAGAGATTGCTAAGTACGACGAGGTCAGAACTCTAGGATCTGGTTTGAATCCAACCAGCTTTGACCTTCTGAAGGCATTGGCTGTAATGCCAAGCCAACATTTCATAGTTAAAGGTCAATTCAGATTACTCCTTAAGTTCCAAAGAATTTCAGGGGGGAAATGGGGAAGAATGCAATGGTTTGAAAGCCAAAAATTAATTTGGTAGCAAATATTCTGTGTGTCTCAGATTTTAGAACCCATATCTGCCAGTGTCAAATGTCCAAGTCACGCAATTCCCATAACAGGCCTTTCCTGTAAAACCATGCTTTCTGGCTCAGTGATACAAGCTGGCTTTTGAGATGTGAGCTGCTCTCCCTAGTTTGTTTCCAGCAAAAAGTGCCGGCTTTAATTGAATTTTGGTGCTATCTTTGCACACATTATTCTAATCATCCTGCCAGGAGCGTTCTGTATGTTGAAAAACTAGGCAGTTCATGCTGAGGCTCTGCTGTGCAGATCCAGGGGCTAAATTGGAGTTCATGTAGCTGACTTGCAAGCAAGCTTCTTAATAAAATTTAACTCTTAAAGAAGAGAGCTTGGTCCTGACAACTCTGATTGCCTTGGCACACAGTGGTGGAAATACAATTACAAGATTGGACTGCTCTCAATTTGTTCCAGATAGAGAAAAAGAAGGAGAAAAAGCGGGTTTTTTTAATTAAAACCAAGTAAGTCAGACTAATTTTAGGAGCATCCTGACAGTTTACTATTTAGCTCAGGATTGCCTGTTCATTGAATCATGGTGATCCCAGATAGGTAAATCAGTAGATTTCCTCCACTTCACCAGGTGCAGTTGACCTCTGGTCCACAAGTATGAGGTGTATGGAAAGACTCCTTAGAGTGCTGCTGGTGAGGATGTCCCTTGGGCTGCCAAAGCTCTCCAAGTGCTGCACAGTGCTGCTCAAAGTGACAGTTTTCAGCACAGTAGCTTACAAGAGCATTATGAGAACCCACTGTTGATTGTAAGTAACACAGCAAAAAATAGGAGGCCTTTGATCATGCTGTACATGTAAGCCTCTGCCTGTCAGTTTTCACCTGCTTGGCAGCTCTTCTGAGCTGCTGGAAGGGCAGGAAGGGCTGATGTGCTTGCACCAAACCAAGAGGCTGTGCAAGGGAGCACATGTCCACATCCCACATCTGCCCAAAGGACTGCATAGAACTGTACCTGGTCTTGGTTCCTGCCAGACAAGCTCTCCCTCACAGTACATGTCAAGTATTAATTATTGACCCTGTGCTGCTCACAAGGATCACTTACTGCGCTGTGGAAAAAAACCCACCAAATATTATTCCAGCTTCCATATGGGTGGCTGGGCTGATTTCCTCAGAAAAACTCTGACTCCAAGCAGAGACTGTGACTGTGGGGAGCAAAATAAAACAAAGCGGAACAAAACAGGAGGCACTTTAAAGCAGATGAATAAAAACACACAACAAACCTGCCTGACAAAGTACTGTTGAATTAATGCAACACGATCCTTGAGTTAGTTATGGTGATGCATCATATTCATCACCAGGAGAAAGGGGCCAGCAGGGAGCTGGGGGGCCGGCTTGGGCAGTGAGGATAATTGTGGAAGCCTGCTGGTAGATGGGAAACATCTGGTTTGTGTTTGAGTCAAGAAGGGATATTTAACTCTATTACCCAGATTTGTATGTGTCTATTACTTATTCAGATTTATTAACATAGGCTCACAATATCAAGGTTATGTGAGGCTGAGACATCTTTCTGTGTTGAAAGCCACAGAAAGCTGATCTTCAAGGCAGTAAATTTACAACAAACACCTGCACATTGGTGTCTGCTGATGTAATGATAGGTGATGTGTGGATGGTGCCTGTGGGGTATCTGAATAGGGAGGTATCTGTAGGTGTACCCAATGCTGAACATGGACATGGTGATGTGAATGGACAAGCTTAGAGACACTAACACTGTCCAGCCTGAAGACAAGACCAGCAACTCACAAAACCAATCAGTGGGTGGGTTTTCATAAATCTTCTTCAACACTAAGTTATAATCTACACTTAAGCTCTCCTGTTGCTGTGCTTTACCCCCTCACACCACCTACTTACAGCACCACCCTCAATATCCCCACACCCTCTGCCTTGTCCTGCCCCACAGCCCATCCCACCCTACCTTCCTTCTCCAGTGCTTTTTCCTTTCCAGTTCCATGTCCCTTTACCTACTTTCCTAAGGCAACATCCTTACTTCTGCATCCAGATATTCAATCTCTCCTTTTGTCCCTCTCAGTGTATGAGACTGATAAGTGGGGGAGGACTCACAAGTCCTCAGTGTCCTTGAAAGCAGTCCCAAAGCATCTTAAACCAGGTGTCTGTGCTGAGAGGGAACTTCAGAAAAAGGGCTGATTGTCACTTGCCCCAGCTGACGCAACCTGACAGCCTCGGGATCAGTATTCCCAAATGCAGGGCAGCAAACAGTATTGCACTGAGCCTGACAGTAATCGTGAGACTATTCTTCTCCCACCTTCCTCCAGCTTCTAGCTTGAAAGTATTCACTTTGGGAGCAAGGACTCTGCCAGCTTTCTTAGGCAATCATCCACACAATAGGAATAGCAAAGACTGAAAGCAAGTAAGTCACAAACCACACCTAGACTGAAATTGTTACTCAGCACTGTCCCACGGCTCCCCATAAGGACTGAACACACAGGCCAGAGTGCCACTTCTTTGTGGGATGGTACCCGCCTTGGTTAATCATTGATGGTTTCAATGATTGCTATTCAGCCAGTTCCTAGCAGGTGTAAACCTATATTTCACATGACTCAGCCCCAATTGTTATTTAAATGCAAATATGGACCTTTTTTCCTTTCAATTACATTTAATTCCTGCAAGATATTGACTAAAATTCATCATGTTTATGACTTCTGAAATTAACTTCCCTCCCATAGAGTTCAATAAATAACACTTTTCCTGAATAGCTCATTCACAGTGCAAAAAACACTTTCTTCCTCATATTTTTCACTTCATAGAATGAAACCATATGAGGTGGTTAAGATTTACACAGTCAGCTCTGGCAGGCTTTTTATATTTATTTGTGTTGCAAGATATAAATCAGTACTGGCCTTTCTCCAAGAACGAAGTATTTGTTATCTTGCTACATGTGTGTTTCTGGGTCAAAATTTGATAAGGTGTTTTTACCATTATTGCATGAGGTAGGTAGGGTTTACATTGTTCTGTGCCAGGTTCCATGTTTTGACTGTGGAACATTACCTTGTACTGCATTTTATTACAACTGATCACTGGAAGTTTGAAAATTTTCCCAGCTCAGAAATAGCATACGTAATTGTGAATCACAATTTTCTTCAGGGACGGGCCCATTTAATTGAATATCTCATAAGCATATATGTGAACAGAATTAGAATTTTTTTATGATTTAGAACCATAATTTGAGAACAAGGCTCAATCCAGTAACAGGAGTTTGGTGACTTTGCAAATTGAAGCCATAAGAAAAGTTATGTGACTGTGAGATTTAGGAACCTGCTACTAAATCAGCAGCTGGGCAACTGAATTGAAATTGTGGCAAATAAATGTGCCAGTAACTTTAAGGGCTTAGCCAAGACCACTCAAGATCTAAGACATGATCTTATGTACATACAAGAATGTGGAAAAATTCTGAGAATTTTAGTGACTCCGGATTCACCTACAGATCACTTGTGGATGTTGTGCCTGGAATTTATTATTTACTGAATGTGTAAAAAGCAAATGACTTTAAGATCAATCTGTGCATACCGTCAGCACTCAGAGACCATCATCCTGACACAGATTAGGTCCTCCTCAGGACACGCAGCACAGAAGAACACAAGGCCGTATTCAGACAATGCATGGAAGTTTCTGCAGAAGACTTACAAGGCACTGAGGTACAGTGATGCCCTGTTACTCGCGGGCTGTTGGGTCTGGTCTGCCTCACGCGAGTCGTGAAATCCACAAAGGTAACGAACCCACTACATCGAGTACGCCACACATGTAGCCACACCCCCTCCCCATATAAGGTCTGGAGGATGGTCCTGAGCACGGGGCTTGTTTCAGATGTCTGGNCTATGCGGAGGATCACTGTATATATGTTCAAGGAAACAGTTAGTGAGTGCCTACTATTCAGAACTTTTGGATTCTAAATCTTTTTGTCAATGCTGAAATAAACCAGGTTCTCCACAAAGTGACCNTGTTTCAGATGTCTGGCTGTGTTTGCCATACGAGGGATCAGGACCAGGACTGGGACCAGCACAGGGATGGGGATGGCCCCGCTAGCGNCTGGGGGCCTGAATTCATGTTTTGGCTTCGAAAATTCATAGAGTGCATAAGGCGCCACTTGAACAGACGGACAGACCTTGGAAGACCTCTCTTTCAGATCTATTGTGCCTATATGATTACTCCATTTTGTAAGAGAGATTTCACTTCTTTGCTAAGAAAATGGTCTGGAAGAATGGAAGAAAATACTTCGCATCATGCATTGAGGTACTGAATTAGGGCTGTCATTTAGGTTTTCCTTAACTTCACTTTTGTAGCCTACATGGTGGGAAAATCCACGATCTTTATTTTCCATTATGTCTGCTATCCTTTGAGATCTGATGAAAATAAACAAAGAGATAAAAATTTTGGAAAGTCATGTCTACATTCATAGAGATCCAAGTCTACCCTTTTACCTTATGTCTATACATACCTCCTAAGCTAAAATTTTTTCTTCAGATATCTCTCTTGCATGAATGTCATGAAAAATATTAGTAACACAGAGATGATTTTAGCTTAGTCCTTGTTCTTAGCAGCAGGACAGTTATAGGGAGACTTGTCCAAATTAGCAAGGTAATCTCACTCGTTACATGCAGGGCTCTTCAGAATTTTCATTCTCTAATTTAAACAATGGCTGGATTTCCCCAGAGGGAATTACTAATGTCAAAAGGATAAATGATGACACGGCAAAGAAAAAATAAACCATATTTTGTTCAAAATCTGACATCTGTAACCCCATTTTCTCAGGATCTCTCATGCCAAATCTGAGTGATATTATGTGTTGTGCTGTCATCAGGACATCAGCTCATTTTGTGGAACAGAACTTCTCCACTGCATGACCCCCTGGATGTTCTTCTGACAGAATTTAGCTCAAGATCTCATTCAAGCTCCAGGCCTACAACTGAAGTGAATACAAGCAAAATGACAGGTTTTTTTAGTCTTTCTGCTGTGAAAAAGTTGTTATTTGATCAATTTTTCACTTGACAGAGCTCTTTTCCTCCCTGATAAAATACATATTCTCAGATCTCTTTCTCACTTTCTTTCCCTATCTTCAGTTTCACTTTGCATTAGTCTCTTCATTATCTTTGGAAAGAAGTCCCTGATGTTTTTACTGTACTTTAATGTCTTTGATATGCCGAAGTTTCTTTTTGTATCCCATATTCCTCCTCCGGTTCTGGGTAGTTTCATAAGTTGACTCTCCTATAGCAGCCATCACTGTACATGTCACTAATTAAAAGTGGTGAGAGGAGAAGAATACAAAAAAAGAAAGAAGCAAAATACCTAGAAGTTTGTTTTGGCAATGATTCAAAGCCTCATATCTGATCAGTCATAACCTCCCTTCTGTCACTAACATGTTTCACTACAATTTACATCTAAATGGTGTTAAATGAAGACTTTTATCTTGGCTGCCCTTTCCCCTGAGAATATCCTTTCCTTCCAATTTCACTTCATGTTACTTGTACAGAAACACACAGAGAGATTCAACACCCTATGCCTGATGACTCTGATTTAACTCTGTGTATAAAATTCCTACTTTGTATGCACCATTGTTAATTGATGGGTAGTGAAGGCAAGCTACAACAGGAGAAATTATGAGGAAAACCATAGATCATTGAAAAGATTATGCTTTATTTCCAAGAGGCTGAAGCTGTGAAACATTTCTTATTCCTTATGGGAAAAGTCAGAAGTTGAGAGATATTTATTAATTAGAAATTATGGAAATCTAGACTTAACAGCAATTCAGAGAGTACATGATGGGTTGTGGGGTTGGTCAGGAAAGGGATTCCTAGGGCACCAACCTTCTGTATACTGAGTATGTCACCATCTCTTCCCCGTAAATCATCCTTTACAGTATAAGGTAGGAGTGGAATCCTGATCCAAATGGGACGTGCATCAAATCTTCTCACTATTTGAAAACTCCAGATTTCACACAGCTCCAGAATTTTTCACCATGTTGTAATTAGTGATCCTAGAATGATATTCTACTATAGAATACAGTATCCTGAGATGGCAGGGACCTACAAGGATCCTCAAAGTCCAGCTCCTGGACCTGCACAGGGGACACCTCATAGCAATCTACAGACTCCACACTGGAGGAGGCAGAGGAGCAGGTACTGTCCTCTTCTCTCTGATGACCAGTGACAGAACTTGAGGGAATGGCCTGCAGCTATCACTGAAATGTCAGGGGAGGTTTAGTTTGGATATTAGGAAGAGGTTCTTCACTTAGAGGGTGTTTGGGCACTGAAACAGGTTCCCCAGATAACCAAGATATGTACTCATGATGTATGCAAACTAGAAGGGCTGGATGTCTCAAGAAGGGGAGGAAGTGTTAAGGTGAAAATAAAGTCCCAAGTATTAATGTTGATTTTCTTCCCTGGCCTCCAGACCTAGGAAAAGCTTTTCTAACTGTTTAAGCTAAGTCTCTCCCCAGGAAACTGAAGATATGAAATTCAATAAAGTTGTTGCTTTCTAGTTGAGATTTTCCTTCCCTTTGCAATATTTAGTAACTTCTTAGACTAAGGAAATGTGACTCTTGTGCACAGAGATCAGGTCTACCCAATTATCAGTTGCAATTCACTTCTGTGGTATTTATCAGTTCTGTATGTTACAGGTTACTCAGTGATTTCATCAAAAGTGATCTGTGGTTCTCTGGGTCTATAGACCCCTTGTCCTCCTTCTTATGATATCAAAATACCCTAGACTTGCAAAGATTTAGATGGATCTATTAATTGGAGGTAGGGGGAAACATAATCCACCCTGCATAGATGGGGAATTGAAGCATGCGCCAGTAGAGATGATTTAGCTGAAGGAAGGAAGTTTGTGATTGTTCCTCAAGGAATTGAATACAGTTTCCTAGTCCCACTGTGGTATCCCCTTCCTCAGATAATCCTTTTCATGCCAAGTGCTCCAGCATTAGATCTGGCATGGAGCACCAAGATCCTCTGTATTAATGACGCTTTACTAACCCAGGCATGAGCATAACACAGTGCAATACTTCTGAGTAAAAGTCTGATCTGCGAAACATGCAGCAGAGGAACAAAAGAAGAGGGAAAAAACAGGGTGGACTTAACATGCTGTTACTTCAGCATGAATCTGGCCAGGATCCAGCTCTAGAAAATATCACACAGTATGATTTTGAGCAATGGTTGTTGATGAGACCACATGTAAACTGGGAGGACAGAGTGTGCACAAGAAAGCAGATCTAGGGCTCTATAGAGCCTAGATCTGCTTTCTTAGAATGCTTTTCAGATTATTCTCCATCAGCCAGAGAATTATCCTTACTGCACAAATTGATCACTGAAATACAAAATAAAAGCCATTATTTGTCCAATCAGCATCTGGGTCACAAGTGTTTTGGTGTGGGCGGGTAGCTGTGAAATATTTCTACCTGATACTGCCAAGAAAAGTTTGAAATCTCACCAGAAACAGAAAATTGCACTAAGGATAAATAAAACCAAAAATAGGGTCAATAGACCCCCAAATGAAAACTCTCAACAACAGAATATCAATATCTTTAATGAGAGAGGATGCAGGGCTTTTTGGTTCAGGAACATTTTGAAGATCCTCAACACTTTATAATGTGCTTGACAATTTCCTTGGTTTGTAGTAATAAATTTGGGATGGGATTGGAAATACAGGAAGTGGAGGTAAATGCAGCTACCAAATAGGAGTGTTGAAACAGGGATAGAAACTTGTCAAAGCCCAGTGGAAGGAGCAGCGTGTTACTTTCTGAGGACACAAAGAACATGACACTTGTTGACAGCTTTCTCTGGCAGTGACTTGCGGATTGTGTACCTATTGCAGCACCTGAGTTTGGGAGTCAGACAGGAAAAACAGGGTTTAATGAAATATAAATATGAAGCAATGAATCAAAAAGCTCATGTCTTGAGTGCAATAAGTAATGTTCTGGATAGGAAAAACTACAGGTAATGTGTGGAAATGAGCACAATTGTTTTCTGAAACTTGATACACTGAGGTGGCATTTTTGCACACTCCATGCATTTCTGAAGGCAGTACTTTGAGGACTGGAGTGGCTGTTATATATATATATATATTAGTTCATTTCAGGAGGAGGCAAAACACATATGCTCAGTAGTACCAAAATTTAAAGAAAATTTTCACAGAATAGGTCAATTACTCACAGCAAAGAAAACAATTATTTTAATTTTCAAAACAAAAAGTAAACTGAAAGAGGTTTTTGTGTTTGAAAAGCTTAATTGAATGTTAAAAAGTTTATTGAAAGTGTGCTTTAAACAGAATTTTTTTTTTTTCAGTTTGTCAAATATTTTGGACACCATTTCATTAAGGGTCAGGCCAAAGCTGACTATTCACCATCATCACCAAATGTAAAACATGTAAAAACATGTAAAAAATGTAAAATGTCTAAAACCTCAAATGAAAAACCAGCATCTCACCACACCCTCCCACACCACTGGTGCTCCCATAACTGCCTTAGCAGTGCTATCCTGCAACATGAGGAATCAACCCAACAGCAAAACTTCTCCCCCTTTGCCATTTTGCTGGTTGCCAGCTTTCAGCTCCAGGCTGCACTTCTGATGCTACATTTTGTACATGTTGGGGGAGACAAGTCAGTGAGTTCCACCTTCGGACCTGAAAGTGTGTTGGATGTAGGAGAAAACTCTAACATTCCTCTCATTGAACAAAACAGGACTTTCTCCAGTGTTTCTTAAGAGAGAAGCCTTATGACTCACATGGTCACAAGGAGCGCTGCAAAAGCAGATATTACTCAGAGTCCTGAGGGACGCAGGAGTCGCCTTTTATGCCTTATATGTTCTTGCTGAGGTTTTTACACCTGTGTATTAGATAACCGGCTTAGACATTGTCATTCAAAGAAAGGCCTTATTTGAAACAAATGATTTAAAGTCCCCAGAAGGATTGTCACACAGCTTCACGAACCAGTGTATTCCCCTGGCTTTCTTTCTCTTTTCCTGTTCTTTGTGTGCATTTATCTGCATTCCTGGGCACCCACGTGGCTTTGCGGTAATGCACATCACGGCTGGTGCAATAAGAGACAGCAGAACGAGAGTGAGCACTGGGGCTGACCCTTGAGGATACAGGCAGCCTCACTGCTTCTGTGGTAGGGCCACGTGGGATGACCTAATACAGCTTCAACATGTGCAATATGCATTGTCTGTGTTTTTAATGTGCTTTATTTAGGTCTGTGCAGTCAGAGAAGGGAAATGAGGTTCCATAAACAATAGGAAAACATAGACATCTAAAAGCAGATTATTTCATCCTCCTGGGCTGTGCTGTGCCACTCTGTGTTCCAGCAAAAGCTGAGAATTTTCATGTGAAGGCAAAATGATGGATGTAACTTCACAACTGATTGTGACCCGCCCACCTTTCCTTTGACATCCCTGCATTTTAATGCCCCTTCAGTCTTCAGAAATTAATCCAAGTGCCACTGCTCATGTTTGGTTGGGCAGCTCCCCTGATGAGGTTGGGAGACCACGCTACCTTGCACTCTGAGAGAGGGGTCGGTTCATGAAGGAGACGAGCACTATGAAACACTCCAGCTGCTGCTGCCATGAGGCTGCATGATAGATTTTCAGATCAGCATTGGTCTTACTCTTGGCCAATTAATTCACCCTTTTTTCATAAAAAACCCATCTGTGTAATGGTAATTGATTTTTTTTTAATTGGACGTTTTCTACTTAAAAAAACCCGGAACTAATCAACACCTCCACCATTCAGAAGCTTAGATCCTTCCTTAACTGCAAACACTGGTGCAAGCTGAATTAATGAGTTCCTCCCATGGCTTCAGTAAAAATTCCTTTTTTTTACCTTTAGAGAAAAGATGCTCTGCTCAAAACCTTGTCAGCACCAACAAGGATGGACTTGTCGTGAGAGGAGAGCATGGGGTTTGGGAGAAAAGGAGCACAAGATGTAGTAAGTCTTGGGTTGCAGAGCTCTCTATCTGACTGACTCAGTTGACTTAAGTCAGACCATTAACCTCAGTTCCTAAGTCTTTCCCTGCCTGCAGAGCTGGTACCGAAATTCTGCACTTGGCTGGGTTATCCCATTTACTCCTATCAACCCCTTGAGAGCTTTTCTAAGGAGATTTAGGAAACTCGAGGTTTTACAAAACAGCAAAAGAGAAGCAGCAGAGTTTTAGAATTCAATTTTAGAGTGTCATTTTGGGTAAAAGTCAGCCCATGACTGTAGTACAAAGAACATGAAAGACCTCTGAGAATGAAGCCTTCCTATAATAAAGATTTTTTTAAGAAATGCTTTGGCATAGGATTTATCTGCTTTCTGCACTACACCATTTTGATCTGAAAGAAGCCCAGCAATTGCATGAAGTCTTCTCTTCCTTGCAGGTTTTTGCTGCTTGAAAGAGGCCAAAACTAGTACATGAGCATTTGTGTTGCAAAACAGCTTTGTGCTATTAGTAATCCTACAAAAATTGTACAGGGAGGTTTACAGAGAAATGTTTCTTAGCCAATGCAATCCTGCATGTGCCTGCTTCTCATTTCTGAGTAAGTCAAAGGAAGGATCACTTGCCTTTCACTCATGCCAGAGTCTACTGAAATCCAGAAATCCTGTGTCTCACAGGCAGCTACAGACCAGTGTTCAAGCCTGGGTGGCTGATAAAGGAAAATCCATGCAGAACACCCCACAAGACAACTAGAGAGAGTGCTGCTGTGAAAGATATTTAAGGGCTTGCTGGTTTGTCCTTACCTTGCTGTTTGCCAGTGAGAGAACTCAACTAGGTTGGCTGGGTTTGTGCTCAGCAATTCTGATACTAATTTTCTATATATTCAGTAGGGCTGATGCTAGAGCTATCACATGTGCTCAACAGAAGTGTATGAGCATTGACATTTTCTGGAGAAACCTGGGATGTTTTAGTCCAAGAAAATGGCAAACTTGGAACATTCATTTCTTGAGTTTGTATCTGGGAGTCAGAACAGTTTTCCATCCCCTTCAGAGGAAGGTACTTGTGCATCAATACAGTCTCTAGACAGAGAAAACTCATCTTCAGAGGTTCCATATGGGTTCCTCTGGAATGGTTTAGGTCTGCCAGGCACATGGGCACAATCTAAACATGCCTACAAATCTCAGTGTATTTGTTTATTTGTTGTCATTATTTTTCAGGTTTCTTGTCTGAAATACAAGCACTGCAGCCTGACACCCCATAAGTGGATAAACTGTCTGTTTTTCATATATCAGGCAAGTATGGGAACAGGGAGAAATTCACCTCGAGGAAGCTTGGTGGGTCTCTCTAACTCCACGAAGTTTCAGAGAAAGAGGTGCTGCAGGACAAGCAGCATTTATTATACAAGCTATTATATATTANATATATATATATTATACAAGCGGCACTGCTTTACTGTTTTGCAGTAAGACATATTTGCCTGGTGACAAAGGCTTTACTTGGTAGGTCTGTGTTCCTACTGCTCAGTGTGTTGTGGGAGTGCTCAGAGTGCTGGGCAGACAGCCTTTCATCAGTAAGGTACCATGTAGAAAGGGCTCTTCGGAGAAAATACTTGAGCCTCAGCTAAGCACCACTGAAAGAAATACAAAGTGAGGAAAGTGGTGGATTTAAGTCCGGACAGACCTTGAGTAACCAAATGGTTGTAGGAATGTGCTCCTTGAAAGGTAAGTGTTGTACCGTGGTTGATACCACCTGTCTCTTAGACCTTTGTCCTAGGGACTGAATAAACGGGCTATGGTCAGTGCTACCACAAGGAAAGAGATTCAGTGCTTTTTTTGCTATAAACATTGGATACTTCTGATTCTTCAGTCCCTATTGAAGCTCAGTGCTTGTTAATAGTCAAGTGCTGTCTATCAAAGGCACCCGGAGCAGCTATGGAATGCACAAAAAATGCCACAGCAGGAGCCCATCACTGGTGATTATTAGCTTGAGGAGGGGTTTTACCCCCTCTCCCCTCTTCTGTTCAATCTCAGGCCTCAATGCCAACAGCTCCTCACATATAACAAGAGCTTATGTGGTTGCCAAGGAGAGCCTACCCCCACAGAGAGGAGTGGAACGTGGAGAAGAAGTAGCGAAGACCATTATCATCATTTATACAGCAATGGGAGACTGGCAGCCAAGTGCTGTTGGCAGTAAAGCTTTCAGCTGCTCTGGGAAAATTGAGAGTGTTCTCATAATGATTCCCAGACATCTACTTTGCAGCAATTTCTTGGACTGATTCACTCTTTGGAATGCTTTCCCTCTCTGTTTTATGCCCCTCTGAAGGCAGGGGCCAGCAGACTGGGGGGAAGGTGCACTACCAGAAACACAGGTCTGGAGGACCCCCGTGTCCCAGGTACACAGTGTCTGGTGGAACTAGGGAGGACACTGACTACCTTGCCTATCTCCAACCTTCATACTGGCATCTTGAGTCATCCATCCATCCTCACCTTGGCTTCTCTGGCATTCTGCCAGGGACAGCTACCAGTTGTCTGATCTCTTCAACCCCAAGCAGTGCAGGAAGGAGAGGCAGCAGAAAGGCTGAAGTAGAGGACAGCTGATGACTCCATTGTGAGCTACTTTTTTGTGAGGAAAACCTCACTTCCAGTTTCCTCTTTGCAGGAGTGACATCATAGCTCCCTGGGAATGATACTGCAGCCCATTTCCACTGAAAACAGGGCTGGGTCCCAATCCTCAACCACAGCCAGCTATCCTTACTGGCTTTTTGTTTACAAGGAATTGGGGCAAAGTTGAGAAGACTATCCCAGCTCTTCCCATAAATGTACAACTGGAAAATAAACACAGGCATCTTCATCCAAAAATGTGTAGCTCAGGATCATCTCTGGCTGAGACAGGAGTGACGTGACATTCCCCAAGCTGCAGTAGGCTGGATGGAGAAGATGAACTCTAATTTTAATAAAAGCAAGGAGATGGGGGAGGTGTAGAACTCCCAGCACACAATGGAAAGGGCTCTGGAGGAAACTTTGTGGCTACAGACTCCAAGCAGAATTTTTTTTTTTTTTACAGTTGTGTAATTATTTAAAGGCAGCTTGGCTGAAAGCTAAGATATACTAGGGATTTTTTTCTGTTAGCCATCTGGAAAGTGACATTTATTCTTTTGCCTCTTGTATTCTGTGTAGGACTGCAAAGTCAGAAATTTCTCTGTGACAAGGACACAAGTTCAGGCATACAAACTGTACTTCTCAGTCATACAGGAATGGATTTATGTGGCTTTAGTGTAGTTGCTCTGGCTCTTTGCCAACATCACTGACACCCGAGTCTGAGACAATGTCATCTTTCCCCCATAACGTTTTATGTGGCTGCTGATACTCTGTGCAAGATAAGATCTCCTGGAACCATCTCACTGCAGCACAGGTCAGCCTACAGCATGGATGGTTGGGTACAATTCCCAACTACGTGCAAGATGGGGACCTCAGAGCATCCCGGAGGAGATATTGCCTCATGGGTGACTCTGTGCCCCCTCTCTGCCCCTCATCTTCCGTCCAGCACCAGGTGGAAGGTTGGTCATGGGAATCAGGCTGAGAGCACTTCAATAGACAATGTCAGGCCCCATTTTAGGGGCAGACGCAGGGCAGCCAGGGTCCAGGGTCACTCTGCTCTGGCTCTGTATGATCTGACAGCCAGATATTCTTGACTGAAGATGGCACTGGGGTGACTGCCAAAAGTTCTGTGGGAGAGGAGATGTCATTTGGGAAATAGTCTTCCTTCCAGCTGACACATTTGGGCTGGCAGTCAAGAATGTTAGTAGTCCCTAGGGCTCTTTTTAGCAGCTACTGTGGCCAAGAGAGGTGTGAAGACAGACATGTGTAGGGTCAATAGATCAGAGACCCAGTCAGGTCCAATCAGACCAGCCAGATGACATTAGAGATAATGTAAAATACTATAAGGCCTATCAGCCTAGCAGCTCTGCTAGAGGGGACATGCAGCATTGGCAGGGAGAACAGGCTGGAACATCCTGTGGCTCATTTTGATTCCAAGATTTTATGGGGTCAAAACAGATGGAAAGAAATTAGTCTTTCTACTAGTTTTTCTGATGTTTGGGGTACATCCTACAAAAAATGAAATCCCTGTTCAGCCAGCCATATTTTAGTCTTAAATTGTTCTTGCTTCAATTGCTTTGCCTTTACACTGTAAAGACGGACTGCTACAGGTCTCTGCAAACACACAGACTGTCTTTGATCCTCTTAGGGAATCTTTTGCTCTATATAACTTTTACTCTATAAAATGTATGTGTGTATATATATATATATACAGTAGTAACTCATCTCTTCATGCCTCAAATATCGTGTCTCCATCTCTTCGCGGTTCTTTTCCAGCAAAGACACCATAGACTTGCCTTGATTCTTCACAGGTTTTTCTATGTCATGTGAGCATGGGATTGCCATGCATGCACAGAGTGCCTTTGCCATGCCAGGGGATGGGACTGGCATACCACGCAGGGCAGGACTGGCATGTCCTGCCGGGAGGCAGGGGGACAGCACCTCTCGCTCACTTGTGGATCACCCAGAGTTCACTCCCTTATGAATGTTGGAGAGGTTTCATGATGGAGAAGGTTTATAACACAGTGTCAATAGCTTATTACATTTGCTTGCCCCGGGGCTGTGCTGGGACCCCATCAGCTGGTGGCACCCCCAGCACTGCTGCAGTGAAAGCAGGGGATTTCCTGTGGTGGTGACATGCCCACAGGGAACCCCATGGACTCTTTAGGACTCCCCAGAGGTGAGGAAGGGCAGAAGAGATCCCCTTCACTCCCCTGCCCCATCACATCACATAGGGAGGTGCCAGGAATTCCCCCATGCGCTTCGGGGCTGAGGGTGGCAGGGCAATGGGTGTGGCTTATTTGCACTCCCCGGGTTCTGAACCCCCGTGAAATTTGAGGGATTACTGTACATATATACCTCCCTATTTGCGGGTTTCGGGTCTCCTATGAGTCCCACGAATTGCCCAATCTGCGAAAACGGGTGCACCGTTTATTAATATTATTTTTTATTATAATCATAATATTTTATTATGCCCCCGCTGCTGNAGCCCAGGCTGCCTGCCATGGCAGAACGGGACTATGCAGTGCCATGTGTTACAGTGTATGTAATACCTACCCACTCCTCGGATGGGTGGCCGGGTGGCCGGACAGCCTGGGCCACCTGCCACAGGGGAATGGAACCACACTGTGCCATGGAACTATACACAACCTCTGTGAATCATTGAGGAAGATTCGCAGAAAATTCCACAAATCACTGAGGCCGCAAATACAAAGGCGTGAATTACCGAGGTATGACTGTATATGAAGATCTTGATTCATCTAATGCAGAGTCACATCTCTGAAAAGAGAGAAGAGATTTTAGTTTTTCTTTCAACTAGGTTAATAATATTTTTGTAATCTACAGATTGATCCACTCCGTTTTAAACACTGCCAAATATTTTATCTCAGTGTCTATTCAGTTTTAAGGAGTACGTGCAAGACAGCACTGAAGAAAGTTCATGTAGTATGGCTCCTCATGCTCTTACCATAGCTAGTAGGCACCAATCCTTTTGGGAAAGTTACACTTTTAAGCAGAAGATAATGAAATTATCTGCTGTAAGAAGGTCTCCTTATATGTCCTATTAGTCTCAATGCTGAAATCAGAGGTTTTGCTAAGCCTCTAAATCAAAGTTATCATTCATTATTTGCAGCATTAGATCTGTTATCTATAAGGAAATTTATTCCTTTTAGGATAGCATCAATTTGTTTTTAAATGGCTAGAAATATTATGGGAAATGAGTTTTTTGGATTGATCACACATTGATTAAAATGTGTTTCCTCTGATCCATTTTGAATTTTGATTTCTTTATTTTATCTTGTGGATTAGCTTCTTATTCAAAAGCCTTTCAAAATCCTCTCACAGGCAAAATCTGCTCAACCACAGGGACCTGCAGGACAAGAAGACAGGCACTAATGAAATCCAGATTCTTCATGAAGAGCACTATGAAAATTTACAAGTGAAGGACCAGATAGGACCTGAGTTTTACAGTGTGAAGAATACCGAGTGTCAGGAAAACAAACTGTTCCATACTCATTGCCCTGGAAGACTAGACATTTTAGTTAACCTAGAAGGAATTAAAACCAGTGACTGCAAGAACTCAATGTAACAATAACATCCTGTAAGTGGGTAGGTAGCTATTGGTTTGGTTTTTTTCTTTTAAAACATTGTACAGATTAAATAACACCAATGTAACCTAAAACACTAATATGAAAATAATATAGATTTGTAATATAATAAAAAAGCTGATATGAATCAGAACAAGAGGTAAAAAAACCCTCCGACACTACTGAAAACAATTTTCTGTTTAAACTGACATATTTTCACAACCCCTCCATCACTGCCTCCCTTCTTCCTCCACTTCCTCCTTTCTCTAAACTAGCTAGAAATTTTTCTGCTAAGAGAATTCCTGACAGCCATATTCTTTAGAGAAGAAAAACCTTAGCGCTTCATTTACAAACAAGAGCTAGGTAGCCTGTATAACTTCTGTACCTGGCTCCTGAAATAGGGCCATATTCCCTAATATTAGCAGAGTTCCAAGGTGATTTCTGCTCTGGGCAAAAACACAGTGTGGAGAGGATTACTGTGGTATGGAATAACATGGAGATGACATGGCATGTGGTCATTTAGGCAGTTGAAAGTCTACTCCGAATAAGTTTGGCAGCCCCTCTGTCCCTGTCAGCATGAGACCAAGGTCTTCCCTCTTGTTGTATTGATTTAATTTAAACCAGATGTATTTCCATTGACATCCAACTGTCACCCCAGACTGCACCATCCCCTGTAGGTGTTATTCGTAGTCTAAGCAAATTACTCAAGGCCTGGTCTCTATTATACTTTTCTGGTGGTGTTGAAAAGTGTTATTGAATCCCACATTACGATCCTCTCCTTGCTCCTCCCCCTATTGCTGACTCTGACAAGGTGTTGCTCTGGAATCTGCTCCTAAAAAACTGTTGTCAATTCAACCGGAGTGGGAGGACCATAGTCTGTGGAGGAACCCTCTTCTTTCTTTGTCTGAGAAAGGGCTTGGTGGCTATGTCACCCTGAGCTAGAGATGCCTCACTTGGATGACAGTCATAGGAAGACCAACCTCTTAAACACTCTTATTACATTACATGTGACTGCCCTTTTCAGTAATGATCTTTCCTACAGGACATCCAGGTGGAAAGAATGCGGCCCTGAATTCACACAGTACTGACATCAGCTCTGTGGTCCATGTGCTGGATCAGCAGACCAAGACTGCTGAACTGAGACTGGCGTGCAAAGCTGTGGCAGGGAAATGGACAGCCTCAACATGAAATGGGCTTCCAGAAAAGGAGCTGACATCATCTTTACTTGGTCTATCTCCCTGTCCCCAGGTGCAATAAGGTATTATTAAATAATGTAATTTTTTACAAACGTTATTCTAAGTTCTTGAAACTCTTTGTTGAAGGAGATCCTGCAATGACCCCAGACAAATCTTTCTTGTTGTGTCAGTCACCATTCCCCAGAAAGATTTTCATGATATCAAACCCTTCACTGCATGCTAAGCACATTACAAGCCTATAACTTTCAGCTGCCATTGGGCTCTTACTGACCCATGAGGTGCTGACAGAGGGGCACAAAGAGGCTAGACTAGGGACCCTAATTAGAATCGCTCATTATTGACGCCGCTGTGAGAGGGTTTTCTCGTTGTTGTTATTTCTGGCACATAACAGCAGGGCAGGCGGGGGCCAAGCAATGCCCTTGAGCATTGGGCGATTTCTTACCCATACCAGTGGGAGACATACAGGGATCAGGAGTCAGACACAAGCCTTTGTCTCTTACCTGCCCCAGAGGGTCAAGTTTCCTTCCACTTTATAAGTATTTATTGTTTCAGATGAAGGATGGTAGTGGGTCACAAGGGAGGGGGAACAGTGAGATAATAAAGGATAATATTGCTTCCAAAATGTGTCTGGTTTTTCCTACAGTATTAGCTACTCTAATAAAAGATGTTATCTCTCCCTACAAACCTTGACTGGTTTACATCCTTTCATCACTGCTTCAACAGTGTTACTACTGAAACAAAAGTATTTGCAGGCAAAAAAAGCGCCTCTGATTCCTTATAGATGGGTTGCATCAGCAACTTAAAGGGAAACCTCCCCAGGGAAATGTTCTTCCACAGCCCTTTCAGGGAACTCTATTCCCAAAGGAAACACAACCGGTCTGCTAGACACTGGATTAGTAAAGCAACGGTGATGTGATGATTATGATTTTGCTTTTTAATTGTTGTACCTCTTGTGTTGTCATAAGAAAGGAAGAAGGAGCTGAGGGGCAGAGGGGAGCTAGAGTGTTGCTTCCAGCATTAGCCCCAGCTTTTGCCTCCTGCGCCTCTGCATGGGCTGCTCATTGAGACACACTAACCAACTATCTAAGTACATGAACTGTCAGGGTAGGAATGAATCAGGTTCTGCAAAGGTTACAGTAATCTCTTGTGAAGAGGAGATCCTCAGTGGTTTGCTGAGGAATTGCCTTCCGCTCATCTGGAAGTGGCAGGGGGACCGTTACATCTATAGCTGTTGGGCTAACTTTTAACAACAGAGGCTTGGAGCTCCAGACCTCTGATCAACCTTGGCATATTAACCATGGTAGGGGATGTGTTCCAGGGTTTAAGGAGTGAACACTAACTTGAGGGCTGAGATCAGAGCTTTTCAAACACCTCTGGAGTCTGATGGGAAGCAGTTCCTCTGTGCTTAGTATCACAGAATCACAGAATATTCTGAGTTGGAAGGGACCCACAAGGATCATCGAGTCCAACTCTTAACACTGTCTCCCTGGTGGGAATCAAACCCGGGTCTCCCACACGCCAGGTGCGGACACTTACCACTGTACTAAAGTGGATTTCGACTGACACCTTTTCCTGTTTAAAGCTGGAAAAGGGCTTAGGCTAGAATTTGCCCATGTATAGAGCAGGATTGTATTCATCTCTCCTCTGAAAAAGGAAGTAATTAGGAAATACAAACAGCACAAGCTCAAGCTGAAGTGGGTTCTGAATGGCTGAAAGGTTCTGCTGCCTGGAAAACGCTGTGCCAGGACAAGCACTGCAAGTAGCAGGGCTGTGCTGTGTTTTGCCTTAAAAAAATGAACTGAGAAGGTTTAAAAATATTTGACTTTTGTTTTTTAAGGAAATATGTTTTCATTCCCCATTCTAAAGCAAACGTGGGACCATGGAGACTGGTGTTTCATTTCTCTAAAGAAAGAAAAGTGCCAGAAATTTAATGAATCATCGCTTTTGGGCAGAGAAAGTGCGGTATGACTGTGGGTCAGCACATTTATAAAACAAAGGCATATTTTTCATTTGGGGATGACCCTGAGTTTTTTAGCAGCTGAAGAAGAAAATCAGATGTTCACAAAGATCTCTTCCTTCTTCCGTGCCTTCAGTTTTCAGTGCTAGTCCAATGGAAATAGCAAATCTCACTCCAAGAAAAGACAACAATTAATGTATGCTCAACATTCTGGGTACTTGGAGGCAAAAAGCCAGTCATGCATATCAGCTCTGAACAGGGAGTCAAAAACCCATGTACCAACTATGAAATCCCTTCACACAAGATGATGGTGAGAAAGGCTCAAGTCTTAACACAGCTGCCACTGCTCCAGCTTAATAGATGTCCTTCCACAGGCCATTTGAGTCAAG
Source organism: Pitta sordida (assembly GCA_013390025.1). Classification (NCBI taxonomy): domain Eukaryota; kingdom Metazoa; phylum Chordata; class Aves; order Passeriformes; family Pittidae; genus Pitta; species Pitta sordida. Next base: position 297,810 of record WEKX01017053.1, on the reverse strand, counting down.
ATTTTTTTCCCAGTAGAGATGTTTCACCCCTTGGATATAAGGCCATTGACCAACCTTTCCTGGTCAGGAAGCTCCAGTCATCTGTTTGCAGCTATCTAATGATAGAGAGGAAGGGCACATTTTAATTAGAACATTTGAACTCAATTTGAACTCCACAAAGACTGGTGAGGTTCAAGACGCTGGATCAGGTGCTGTTCAGTTTACAGAGCAAATGCCAAAAGGAAGTGAGAGACAGAGGGAGAGGGAAAGAAAGATCCTAATAAGGACTATATAGACAGGAGTCTGATTCCATTGAAGGCACCCTCGTGGGCCATCATAGCTTTGGGTGACTTATCTCTTCCTGACACATGCTGGAAACTGCTCACATTTTATTTTTAAAATTGAATCATCCTTAAAAATGAAATAGATCTAAGTGATTGGTGCAAGGGGACTGGAATATGGAAACAGTTGATGAATGGGTTTGAGCACCAAGTTGCTGTAAATTTCAGAGTAAACAGTCCTGCAAATGTTCCCCAAAGCATGCTTACAGAACCATCCTCTCACCTTGAAGGATGAGAGGACTTGCTGGAGTCCCTGAATTTTGCCAGTAGTTTTCTAAAACTCTTTGGTGTTGTCAAGCTTTGAAGTGGGAGAATTTATCATGGCAGGCCAGAACACGGTAGCATAAACAGACTTCATGTTCTGCTGGTGGGATCTCTCCTGCAACGTGATGCTGATTTGCACTCAGAAAACTATTACATAGCTCCTTCTTAAGGGCAGCCAGAAGACCCAACAGCTATGTTCAGCTCTAAAAGTTGGTTTGCTTAAAATCTCATTGGAAGTGAATGGAGCAATTGCAGAGCTAAAAAACAGTGTCAGTACAAGAAAACTCAGACCCAGAGTTGCGCAATAGTCCTCATTTTATGAAGTACTATTGGGACTGAGTCACTGTCCTCCCTACTACTGCAGCCTGAAATGAAAAATCCACATACACAGGTAACACAGGTAAGGGTTAACCTACTGAGCTGTTTCATTTGGACTCAGAAGGCGAATCTGTTCCACATACTTGAAAATGGGTCAGAGTATGTTTTTTTACATAAAGAATTTATTATTTCAGAAATACAATTAGCCAGTTAAAGGGATTGCTAATGAAGTACTGTATCTTTTTTCCATACTGTCTTGCATTGGAATCCTGATGCAATGTTTAATGGGAAATTTAAGCAGGGACCTCCCTTCTCTACTCTAAAGAAACACTATGGTTTCCATAGAATCTCTCACAATTTATGTCATGTAAAGTAGATACAGAATCAGGATGACAGGGTTCATTTAAAATGGCTCTTTACCAATATCAGCTTGTAAGATACCTTGTGCACGGCCCCCTAACTTGTTCCCATCAGGCTGGAAGAGCCTGTCTGAACTCGCCTGGCGGAAAGAGAAATTCATTAGGTTTAATCAGTGGAAACCCTATGAAGACCATCATTGTGCCCAAAACAAGCCAGGAACATGACCAGCTAATTTTATTCTGTGATTGGAACTAGGCTTAAGAGGGAAACCAGCATAAGATTTTTGGATGTCTGAGCTACTGCTGTCAAAGCTGAGTCATTTTACTGAACTGCATCTGCTGTACAAGAACTGCCTTCCTGGTTTTATGACTGAAAAACTGAAGTAAAGAGGTTGTGAACCTTGCCTGTCTGTGTTTTTGCTTTCTCAGGGGTGCTCAGAAAGGGCCATCTCATAGCTTGTATCAGTTAAATGTTCCATGTTGTCAAAACAAATCAGCTGTTACCTGGGCTGCTGGCAAAAGCTGCCCACGTGCAATGGCAGGGGAGTGAAGCAGACCTGCCAGAGGCAGGAGCTACTCAGACACATTTTGTCACCAGATAAAATATTAACGCTTAGCTCCTGAGGAGCACAAAACAGGGAAGTTTGTGCACAAGGATTTAGAAGAAAACCTAACCTGCTGCCAGATGTTCCCTGGCCTGTAGATGAAGCAGGACTTCTTACTGGGCAATACTATGTGACGCAGTTGCATGATACAAGCTTACCACTATGAAAATGGTTCGTCATCAAGCCGTCGGTGCCCCTGGGCAGATAGTAGAATCAGGACATCTGTGGGCAGTCCTAGCTTTGGCCTTGTGACTGATCAGGCTGGACAGGACCATGCTTTGCCATGCCTGGCAAATACTACTCCAAATAAATTGAGTACATAATTATGTTTCTGGTGTCCCTCATCTTGGAGGTGGAATTCGGATGAACTGAACTGCACCTGCAGTATATTTACCTGTAGAAGTACTGGATTCATAGCAGTAGAAATGAACTCCAGACCTGTCTAACTGCAATGTCTGAGAGAATAGATTCATGGGCAGATTTGAAACTGTAGGAACATCCTGAAATAAGCACTATTTGAAAGACAAAAATCTGTTATGACCTACTGCCTGAAGTCTGGAGAGTAGGAGTGATAGCTTATGCACGGTGACAGTTTCCTGCAGCCACATCTGCCCTTCCTCTGTGACCAACCTCACATGCTCCTTTCCTCAAACCCAGGGATTTGCATTGATGTTTAGGACTATACACTACCTTCTGCCTAACTTCACTGGCTCTTCGAGCAGGCAGTAAACTTCTGGCATGTAGGTTTTTCTGTTTGTTAGTTAATGAAGTTTGTTAAGAGAAGCATCAGAATGAAATGTGGGTACCACTGAAGTCAGTGATTAAACTGCCAGTGACTTAACAGGGCCAAAGTTGCAGCCTGTAGGCTTCATCTGCAGAACCAATAATGAATATCAGGCACTGACTTTGAAGCCACTTTGTGCACTGATGATATAGAACTCCAGAAAAAACTGTCACTATTAAGTAAAAGCCCTCAAATACCTGAGCAAGGTTGTGATTATTAATCAAAGGCTTTTTTATGCCCACATCAGAATGTGGATATATTGAATCCATGAGCTAATCTTGTATTTGAAGTTAATTAATTACATCTCCCTGTAAATTTCAGTGGATCCGGGACTTGTGCCAATATCCTGGGGAAAGACAGAATATGGCTGCATTGCTTTCTTCTCCTTTTGTTGAAAGAAAACAACAGATTTTAAATTAGAAGTCATATATTTCTTCGATATATTGTGCAGTTGGATTTTCTCCCTCTCCTTCCTATTAACAACCGCTCCAAGAATTTTAAAATGTCATTCAAGACACAAATACCCCGAAAACAATAAGTAAGTTACAATGAAGAAATCACATACCTGAATCCCATGGAACAAATTACACTTTTGTTATGCTGGGGCAATCCCACTAAGGCAGGGGACAGAACTTGGCCATATATCTGAAATCAAGTAGCTGAATCTGCAGTGTTAGAATTTGGCTCAGCATGAACATGTTTCTTAAAGCAATTATAGACATGCAAAAGGAAATGTCCAAGGTTAGCCAAGATAATCAACAAAGTTCCTTGAGCCAAAATCCCATATTCTTCAAAGATAAACTTAAACAACATTTCTATTTATTGTTTCCTGAGTCTCTTGATAGTCCCTACCAAAAGGCAAGAAGAATTAGAGGAAAGGACTAGAAAACAACCATATAACAGTTGCAAAGGCAGCATTTTGAAACTAGATTGTTCAGTACAGTCTGTACCAGCCTCAAGTGGAGAAGTTTTGAAATAAATCAGAGAAACCACATTCACCAAGAGGCATTAAGTGGGTTTTGGGCCTCGGGCTTCATGACAGAACTTTATGAAGACTTCCTACATGCCATTGCAAAGGCCTAGTTAAGAGTGGGAACTGCATTTTTTCTGTGCCACAGAAAAAGGTCACAGAAAGTTGAGCAGAATAGGTGCTTTTGCTGAATGGAAGTCAATGCTTCTGGCTCCATCAGAGCTGAATGACGTACAAAAGGGCAGAGAAGGATTTGTCCATGTCCTACAAGTGTACCAAATTCGCTTTTTCTCTGCATCTGCCCTGGTCCTCTGCTATAAATGAAGAACATTACAAACTAGAGACACAGTACATCTGTAATCAGGGAACACAATAGGATAGACCTGTTAACATATGTGAATGTGCAGGTATAAGAGAAGGCACAGAATAGGTTCTCTCTTGGTTTCTAAAAGAAAATGGCCTCACTACTTAACTGAAGAATTCCCATCCCAGCCTCACTGCCATCTATGGCTTGATGCCTCTGGCTGCACAGGCCTTGGGCAGACCCCAGGGACAGGACCAGCTGTGGCTGCCTGGCAGAGTGTGACCGAACTGCCTTGAGCTCTCCTGGGGACCCTGTAATCCTTCAGGATCTCCAAAAACACAACTGATATTTCCTTTGCCTCCCTTGTCCTTTATTCCTGATTCTTTCTGTCCTCACAGTGCATTCACACTGGTGCTGTGGTGCAATAAGGAAGTGATACCACAAAACCTCTAAGAGGAATTGTGGAAAAAAATACCCATAAAAGAATTCAGAGCACCATGTTCATTCACTGAAAACCCAGCTCATTTACAAGTAGCAACAAAACCAGGACTGATGCCCTCTGCACATCAATTCCAGACAAGGGAAAGGTTATTGTTAAACTCAATTCTCTCATCACTCCTGCAACCCATGTTTCCCTGTGTGTCTGTGGAAAATGCTAAGTAGGTGATGAACAAACCTGGTTTCCTTTTTTTGGTTTTTGGCTAAAGGCAGATGTTACCCATTGCAGGAAACACATTCTGCACAAACCCACAGGGTTGCAGGAAAACAGTGGAAATGGGTTCATCCCAAATATGTCAATACTATCAATCCTTTGCTTGCCTATCAAGAGTAGTTTGTTGATTCAGCATGCAATGTAATAAGTCTAAACTAAGGCTCTTTGAACAGCATAGAGTGAAAAATTAAAATCAAGTCCACTCACACCTTCTGGGGTGGCCATCACCAGCCATAGCTCAGCTGTTCCTCCCTGAATGGAACCTCTCCTTACTACTTGAGTGGAAAGGTTTTACTTCTGTGTCCTGCACATTGCAGTCTCCAAGTGATGCTGCTACACACTAATTGGGGCCCTGAAGGCATTTCTTTTCTTTACTGAGTAGTAAATTATAAAATAAAATAAACTGGCCCATGATGTGCTTTTCTCTTTCCAAATTAAATAACACAAAAACCAGTGTTCCTCAATTAGACCACACACACTAAATCCTTGACTTCTTTGTTTTATCTCACAAATTAGGTGTATTTGGCCTATATAAGATCTGGAAGCCTACCAGCAATCTCCTTGTTCATATTGCAGCAGGTTTATAACAGGTATGGCTCAGCAAGCTGCACAGCTTGGCCTTCTTAAAGAGCTGCTGCAGCTTTCTGTCATAATATTAGTTCTGTTTTTTCCTCATTAAATCCTATTTGCTGACTTTGATCACAGACTCTCTACTAAAGGAATAACAGGAATCATGAAACAGAAATACCACACATACACAAATTTCTAGGCAATACTGGGATGGGGCAGCAAGATGACAAGACCAAGAGTGCGTGCAGGACTGTACCATGAAAAGAAATATTTTGATGCCATGAAAAGAAATATTTTCATGACTCTTTAGAAGGAAAAAACCCAATATAAAGAAGACAAGTGTCACTGTGCTCTGGTATTCTCCTTCCGTCAAAAAAATTAGAAAACATTGTACCATTGAATTAGCCAAAAATTACAAAAGACTCTTGGATGTGGTTAGTGCTTTTGTGTAAGGTGTCTAAGGCACAGCAGCAGAGTGGGGTATGTGGAACTCTGGATCTGATCAAATGTGCATAACTGAAATATTCTTCTGACAGAAAATGATATCTCTCTGAAGATATCAAATGTTGAGAAATTTAAATTTTCCAGATGGAAATGAGAAGAGAATCTGTATGTTGGAAAACCAGGTTAATGCTAATTTTTGACTGAGACACACATGGCCCACTGTCTTGGACTTGAGCTTTATTTGGAGCCAGAAGTTCGGAGCAGGCAGAGTTTCACTTTTCTTCCTTCTCCACTCCTCACTTTTGGCCTCTTCCCTCCCTTCTACTCCATCTAAAAGGTCAAAGAGTACAAATGAGCAAAGATGAAAAAATATATAATAATATTTTATTATTATATACCTATTATTTCCTGAGAAGAGAGACTCAGAAGATAGGGAAGTGTCTATACAAAGAGCATTATTAGAGAGCCGGCAGAGATACCTAAGCAAGCAGAAATGTTTTAGAAAGGCTGGAGGCCACTAACCTCACAGAAAACAGAGAAATTCATGAATGACCTCGAAATTGGATAAATAAATAAATTCTGTGGAGCTCTTGATTGAGAAGATGTAAAAGTTATCTTTCTTCTAAAGTGAAAAGTTATGTTTCTTCTAAAGTGAAAAGCAAGTGCACATTTCTGTGGGAAAGCCAAAAAAGTTTGAAGGGTAGAGAATTTCAAGCAGGGACTTTTGTTTGGAATGTTAACGGAGTAGCAAAGAAGGAAGAAAGACACTTTTGGCCTGGTGCTGCTGCTCGTGACTCACTGGCCAGAGCAAAGCCTACGGCACAGTACCATCAGGGGCTGGCACATGCATGAGGTCCATTGTTTACAGATTTCACTAGAAGAAACACAAATGAAAGCCTAAAGGTTAATGCCAGTCCCTGGATTGCTGAGCTGTGAAGGTTCTTATAAGTGTCACTCAGTAAACATGGCAATTAGACTCTGCACATTATCAGTGGAAAAAATCCCGCCTTTCACTACAACCCTCTGGCCAAAATAGCCTGTGCTGGGCCCAAGCACATGCAGTAAAATATATGGTTTTGGTTTTGTTTTTGTTTTTAAACAGCACCAGAATGAACTTTTTTCTTTTAATAAAACAAATAATTGCTAATGGTACTTTCCCAGTTTCATTCCCTTTGGTCTTTTTTCTCTCCTTTCCTTCTAGGTCCTAGACATTTTACAAACATGTGTAAATAACCATACCCAGGCCAAACAGAGTCATTCTTCATTCTAAACAGGACATCAGGGGTAGTGAAAAAACAATGTTTGTGGCTGGAATGCATTGTGCAAAGGTGGAGGGAATAGACCACATTTCTGTATCTGGAAACAGACAAGGAGTGTTTGTTTTTAATGCAGTATGTTAGAGGACAGATTAGATAATAAAATCCTAAACAGAAGACCTCATGCTCCACCAAATCTGAAATAAACTTTGAAAAAATGTCCCAGTGAACTCTGTCTCCTTGTGGGCCCCTTGCAGTACCATGAGGTCAGAGCTGCAGGGATGGATCATTTCACATCATTTGCTCAGTCAGTCACTGGACAAGTATAAATGACCCACATACTGTGGCCTGATGTGATAGTAGATCTCATATTTTGGTCTTTCAGGAGGAGTTAATATGCCATTGCTGAGCTGTGCGTGCTCTGATCAACCATGCATTTCTAATAGAGTGTGGACAATCATCAGTCTGCCTTGCAGGAAATACAGGCAGAAAGGTAAGATTTTCTGAATTATCCAAGAAATTTGGGAATGTTATTTCCAGGTGTGACTTCAGATACGTATTTTGTTCCAGAGAGGGTGAAGTCTCATTAAAGTTGATAAGTTCTGTTTTCTTAAGTACATTACAAATTGCATTAAATTGTAATCATTAGAGCAACATTAACATGGCTTGGCCCCAAAACATTTCTGGAGTTTTCAGAAAAGCAAGACATACTGAAAGAATTAACATGGATCAACCTGAAACATTCTGATCACACTAAAGCATTTTAAAAGCTACATTGAGTCCTTTCAATGCAGGTCATTTTATTTACTGGTCTTTCATTGTTTTGAAACAAAACAATGAAAAATTAGGCTGTCCAGCAGTATAGCACATTGTTTTAAAACTTATGGTTTCTTGTTAGTTTTGGATGAAAAATAAAAACAAGCTGAGTTTTGTTCCTGCTTCATTAGTGGGTTTTGTTCCCTGGAAATCTATTTAACAACAAATATAGTAAATCCATTGTTTTTAATCTAACAGTTAGATGAGTAGTTCTTCTGTTAAGCAGAATTAGTCAAAGTATTTTAAGCAGAACATCCCTCCACCCCCTCACTTTCTCTTATCAAAAATGGGTCTGTTTCAGTATTATAAACATTATCCATTTAAATGGATCATTTCCAGTGGAATTTTCCACAGAAGTCACAAACTGAAGAGCAGAAGACGCACAGCATTTTGTGCAAAGCTGACATGATGCCTGTTGTCTGCACTGTGCTGTGGGGACCATGTTGGGATATGCCATGCAATCCTGCCCTGCAGCCTCTTGCGTGGCCTGACCATGGATAAGGGGTGGCAAGGGGTGGCCATGAGACCTCATGGACCATGGGACACCACAGGCCCTTCTGGGAAAAGGGTATGCCAAGAATAAGGTCAAACCAAAAACTGAAGGCAGCTTTTCAGCATTTCTAAACCCATGGTTTTCTTTAAAAAATAAACTTGGTTAAATTTTATTTCAACTGCTTGTCTCAACTGTTTGTTTGTCCTTAGTGATGAAATTTCATTTTTCCCATGGGAAGGACACTCTATTTTCTGTACCCCTTAATGTCAGTCACTCCACTGCCTTAAATTTCATTAATCCACCATAAATATAGCTTTAAACACCTTCCAAAGCCTCTGTTCATAATGCTCTTTGTTTCTTTTATAGTGTGCTTACATTTTCTACACATCTGCCACATTCCTACCTGCACCACAGCAATGCATATCAAACCAAAATAAGGTGGTCCAGTTTGACAAATATAAACTGGAGACACCAAAAAACCCCTCCAAAAACAAAAGCGTGGGAAGTAAGAGAAAGTTTAGACATGAAAGAATGACCATTTCCTGACTTTTAGGCCTACCTTTCAGAGCTTTGCAAGCAGAAAATCTCCGCTCACTTTGACAGTCTTATCTTAAGCTGTTACAGCTCAGATTCACACGACCCATCTGATTCCTGGGGTTTTAGTATTGTTCCTACCAGTTTTCTCTGGGCCCTCTAAAGTACTTTGTCCACAGACACCTGAGGGCTGAGACGCTCAAGTGGAAATCTTCGATTAATTAAAGGTTTCTGTAGCAGGTCTGCTTTCCTCATTTTTTCTTTTTCTTCCTGATTCCTCCTGATAGACTAGAAATATGAAACAGTCACTTCTGCCTGAAAGAAACTTGCAGTTGTGTTTTTTTTGGTAAATAATTGCTATTTCTCACTGAAACATCAAGGTATATTATTGAAGATTGCCATAAAACCTCTGATCTTAGTTTCTATTAACTGCTTTTCCTGGAAACAGGAGGATGAGCTGGTGGGACCAGTAGTTCTCAATGCCCCAGAAGTTGTGTACCACTAGCCCTGGGGAAAAGAGATCCAATGGCCTCTGGTAGAAACAGGAGCTAAAAAAGTAGTGAGGCACATGGGCACATGGTTCATAGAATCACTCCTTCCCATGATGAACCACAGCAGACTATCTCCATTCTGTGCTTGTGATTCATCTCCATTGACATCCTTGCATGGAGACGAGAGTAGAAAGGTAAAGGAATAGAGACTGGACCCTTCATTTATCATCCTGACCTCCTGAATTGAAAGCAAGGGGATAGGGAATAAGGATCTCCTAAGAACAGAATGCTGTTATTTTCGTCCTTCTCTGAAATTTCCACAAAGAGAACAACTTTCAGCTGAGTAAGCGTCAGGGGCTCAAATAGGAGGAGGCATGACTCCATATCAAACTTCTCAAAACGTTAACTTCTCAGGTTATTAAGTTTGGTCTTTGCCCTCTTGAGACCCGTGAAATGAATCAATGTCTCCTGCCAACGACCAAGGGATTTGCTGTCTTCATGCCTCATTGAGACATCAAAAACTAACCAGTGAGGTGAGAGTTTCACAGTCATGGATTGCACAATACTCCGAACGCTAATGCTCTGCGTACAGAAACAATATCCTGAAGGCAAATCTCTTTACACTGATGTTGTTCCATTTTCTAACCACTATTGCTCTTTAATATCCCAGTTTATACTTAAAATGTAATGCATGTGTAAATGCTGTTTTGACTGCAAAATGTCCTGTGCAGACAAGCAGCTGCACTTTGGCAGAAGCTGTGTGAAAATGCCAAAATCCTTAGCTGGTACAGATACAGTACAGATTAAATCCTCTGAAAATGCCAGTATCATACATAAGAATAGATTACTGCTACTAGAGTAACTGTGGGGCAATTTGGCTAAAAATTAAGTCTCAAACCTTCCCTTGGGTATTCTTCAAAACCTTTTCCTTCGGGAAGAAGTTATTTCGCCCTCATACCACGACAACTGTGCAGTAACAGTCAAGTTATTGTTGATTTCTTTCTTGAAACCTAGTGATGATGAAGTTCTATCAGCAATTTCTCTTTCTGTAGTTTGTGAATCTGAAGTAAGTTGGCATCACTGTTCACATTTAAAAAAAACCACACAGTAGCCAATGCTACTTTCAAATATGCATAACAACTTGCTAAAAGATGTTCTGAAGAAGTCATTATATTAGGAAATTAGTAATACAGTTGTGATTAACAGCAGCTGGAAATAGACCAGAGGTTAACTGGGAATTTCCTCCTCCACATTAGGACCAGCAAGTTTAGAAGCATTTGATTCAGTTCTTTCCATGAGCTTAGCAGGGCCAGGGAACCTTTCAGAGAAGGGTATTGTACTATGAACAGTTAAAACACTGGATTATTTCCATTAACTTTGAAAATTGTTGGAAAGCACTCCATACGGATTGGTTTTCCATGGCAATTCTGCAGCATTCTCTCATCAGTATGTGTAGAACAGATATATTTTCCTCAGGAAACTTGCTGCCATGAAAATCTGGCCCAGGATAGCTCCAGGAACTAAATCTAGAAGCCTTTGAGAGTTGTTAGCAGCCCATAACTTCAGTTTCATATCTCATACTTATTACTTCCTTTGGAACAGAGACTTGATTTCGAACTTGAACTTGCTTCAGACCAGTCCTGTTCCCCCAGTAGAGCAAATATCCTCCAGTACCACCAGAATCTCAGAGCAGACTCTTTTGAGCCACCATCCCAATTCATATCAACCTACCACAGTGACCAGTGGCTCCACATTTAAGTAGTAACATGAAAGTATTATATGCTACTGTCTTGAGTATCAGCAAGCAGATATTAGGAATGAAGCAACTGACTTCACACTACTTGGTCTTTCATTACTTTCCCCCATCACCTACAAAGATGCTAAGAAAAGCCAGAAAGCGCTTAAGCTGCTTTTTACTTGCATTGTCATGCCAAATCTACATTTTTCTGCTAAATTCCAGAAAATCATCTACATTTTCTGGAGGTCATTCCCCCCTCTACACTGTAAGGTCTGATAAGCTCAAGAACAGGGTCAGACTTGCAAAACTTAAGTATGTCTGACTGATACCCCAGTGGGATGCAACAACTCAGCAGACAGTGCGGCAACAATTATCTAGCAATTTGGGATAGTGCCTAAGTCTATGGGCAGAGAACAGCAGGAGAGACTCCCAGGCATAGCCATGGCTGAAAAGTTTAATTCATCTGCCAATGACAAGGAAAAAAATAACCTTTAGATACTGCTGACCTCTTACTGGAAATGTCTGGGGAACAAGTCTAAAGAACAGGTGTCTTCCATGAAAATATAAAGCCCACCTTCTGCGAAAGTGGAGAAATACATGTTTTTGTTTAAATTCTCCATGCAGAAGTGTTTTGTTTGGTTATTTGTTGGTAGTTTACTTTTGTGAAAACAGAACACTGCCAATTTCACCTCCATCTCTACTGCATCTCATGCAGAAGACAAGGGTGTAAGGGATAGGACATATATCCAGCATTCTCAATGGCCAAGAGTAGTCAGACTGCAGCCTGCATGACACATTTCTGTGTTAATGCCCAAGGGGTGGCTGGACCACCATGGAAGACCCTGCTCAGTGCATGACCAAGGGACATATCCCTCAGCAGCCTAGCACAAGGCAGTTGAAGAAAGGAGATAACTATGCCTCCTTGAAATCTTTGCAACAACATACAACACAAAGGTCTAGATTCTTTGCTTCTGGCATGTTTCAAGATATCATATAAGTAAAAAAAAAAAAAGTTAGGCCTCATATAAGAGGCCTAACTCTCCTCTCTACGTGTTTGTAGGAATTATGAAAACCTGTTCATCTGTATAATGTAACCTGGCCCACTATAAAATACTGATCTTATTACAATCAGCTTCAGACACAGATTTTAAAATCCAATTTCAAAATGTTATTTTCAGACTTCCTTACAAAGTGCTTCACTCAATGTAAATCAAAGACCTGGAGACTGAAGTACCGCAGGTCCTTAGACTGCCTGGAAAGGCAGAGGAGCTGTCTTAAGCTGCTTGATGCAGACAAAAAAATGATCACTGACCTAAGAGAGGTTGTGTGAATGCCGTGTTCCCCCTTGTCCCATTTCTGCTTTCGGGAGTAAAGGGCGGATATAGATTCCAATCCCAGAGAGGAACAGGGATTTGAAATTCATCTTTCCCATCAGCAGTTTTTGTCAGCTCACTGAGCCACTCCTCTCCCCAAATGCTAGCTTGAGGTTGCTCACGAAGCACCAAGCCCGTCCATGCTGTGAACAGGGAAGGCACTCACTGAGCCTGGGGCTGGCAGCTCCAGTAGGTGTCTGCAAATACTATAATGCTGTTACGATACAAGGCTTTTTGTGGCTGGATGCCGAAGTCTACTAACTTACCCCTTCACGGTAGTGAAGATAAGAAAAGCTAGCATTTCACCCAACCATCAGAAATTTGAATTGACCTTGATAAGTGAATGAGTTGAATTTTTCAAATTTGAGGTAATAGTAGTCAGTGACTCCATGATCATGGTGGTATTAGAAGGTTTAAATAATCAATCTTCATAAAACTCCTAATCTTTGCCTGACAGGCACTATATACAGTGTGTGGAATATTAATATTACATTCAGCTCAGTAACAGTAGTGAGAACAAATTGGAAGGAATTCAGAGAAGCACAACAAAATGATGGAGTGGCTGGAGAGATTGATTTATATGGGGTTATATAAAAAGAATAATGTGTTCAATCCATGGAGGCATAAGAGCATCTTATGTCTGGAGGGGTGTGGTGTCTAGAGGGGTGACACTCAGGAGGAAAGCAAATCCTTCGAAGTTCTCTCAGGGTGTCGAGTTAGGAGCAGTAGAAGGGATTAACTGACAGTTAAGGCAGAACATCAAGAAAGTTTTGTTTCTCTGTTATCTCCCCAGTTAGCTGGTGAAAATATATCTCCCAAAACTGTAAATAAATGCTGGGTAAAACATTAAAGGCTAATGAGGAGAAAGGAGAAATTAAGAGAAATAAGAAGAAATTGATAATTTATAACGTCCTAGAATCTCTCAACATCCTCGTGAGGTCTTGAGAGATCTTTCACTGTAGGAAGGGAAGAGAAGAGAATGTCAAGAACCAGCAGGGAGGTGTTGAAAAACCATGAGTGATTTGGAAGAGACCCACGAGTCATTTCCCAGCCACTGACCCAGAGAGAGACAGCAAAGTTTGCTGGGGTTGGGATGCATACTCCCTGGGTGTTCTGACTCCAGGTCAAACCCTGCTATCAAACAAACCTGAACTAACGGTCCAGACTCTAGAGGACAGCCAAAATCTGAATCTTAAGCATCCACCTCTGACTCATGTCTAGTTTAAGGTGACTGTTTTGCATGCTTTAGGGGGAAGCGATATATCCAAGATGGGGACTTCTGTCCTCTGTCAATCCCTCCTCCCTGCCAGTGACAGGAACTTGCAGTGCAGCTGTCAAAAAACCCAACATAACACATAGTGGGAAGGGAGCATGCACTTCTCTTTGGCAAAGTTGTTATCTAGAAACATATGTGCAGATGATCACCCACCAAGGGTCTGTACTCTGTCACGGGAGGGAGGGTTTTCTTTAACAGGACAGCAAGTTTCTCTGGAAGGGGATGAGTGGAAATCATGTTCAAACAAGAGATCAAACAGGCCTCTTGTATACTGACCCAAAAGACAAAAGTTTAGTCACCCCACTTTTGGAGGAGGGTAGGGATACCCATGACCTCTGCACAGCCACAATTTGTGAGGAAAATGCATACCTCCAGGCAGATGTCTGAGCCAGAATTTCACTTTCTCAGGTGTGGGCTGTGGTGTGCCTCATCACCGCTCTCTGATTGCAGCTCTCCTCTTGGGGAGAGAGAGATACACAGTGAAGCCATGATGTGGAGTTGCTGTCCCATATGTTTAGTGTCCTTTTTCCTTTTAGATCTAGGAAATATTAAACAAATAAAGGTCTTTTAAGAACAAAACGTTTTGAAAATAAACCGAGTTTTCCTGTTTCATATTCTCAAGTTCTCAAATATTAATGTTAACTGTGGATACAGTTCTATCCTACTTCATACAGAATATTGTTCCTTCCATTTTCTGTTGGATTTTACAGAGATTTTTCTGAGCCCTTCACCATCACTGGAGAAAGAAGTTGCATTTTAACTTCTGAAATGATGCAGCCTGAGTCCTGCTTGATGGAGATCTCATGGCTCTAGTGTAGCACTCCTTGGCATAACGAGCTCAGCAGCATGGTCTTTCTCAGAAAGAGGACCATGGCTTCTTGCACCTCCCTCCTTCCCTGGCACAACAGCTACTTTTTAAAAGAAAATCTGCTTTTTCTTTTACTAAAGGGGGCTGGTAGTAACTCAGCTTTCTCCCCTGCCTTTTCACACACCAGAGCATGTCGTTATGGACAGTTACCTCCCAAATGCTCCTTGACATATCCCCAAAAGAAACAGAGCTGTGATCTCCTGCCACTGTAAGCACTGCAGTGATCAGCAAATATTGCTGATGAAAGCAGTCCATGGCCCACACACATTCCTTTTCTGTGACATTCAGGCCAGCTGAGCCAGGCACAAGCTGTACTGAGGAGACTTAAAATGGATACTGAAAAAATTGGGCACTTTTCCCATTCCCAGCATGAAAATGTAGGTATAGAAGCAGTTTGAACCCTAAAAAAAAACCCAAACTATTGTATGGATATTTTACCTGAAGTAACTTTTCTCTGTACAATTTATATACCTAATGAAGTCTTTTGGTGAAAAGATTGCGGAATCTTCACTGGATTCAGTTGATTTACATTGACATATATAGAGCAGTTGTATTTAAGTAACAGACACCAGTCACCATCCCCCGGTTGGTGAAATCATTCATGTCACTTTCTGAATTTGGGCACATAACTTTGGGTTTTACTAGGACAGAGTTTCTCACAACAAATTCCCATGCTTTTGTGACCACTTGTAACTAGAACCAGAAAACCCACAATATTTATAGTATAGTTGGATGCAACATAACAGCTAATTTTGTTTTGGCCATCAGATTTTGTTTCTATTCTCAGGTTAAAAAACCCAAACAACTAACAGTGAAGGAGCATGGCATGTAATCTCTTCCTACTAGAGATTAAGCAAAATAGAAGAGGAAACTGACCTGGGCACAGACAGTCGTTTAACTCATTGAACATTACAGAAGAGATGTCTATAACATTTTCCTGCCCTTCTCCATTTGTATTCCCAGCCTATTGCTTTTTGAAAATTCATCCCAGGGGCTCTCCTGGAGGCAGCAGCTGTAGATTCTGCAGCAGTGTTTCCCACCACCTCACTGGAGAGCAGCCCCTGGACCCACACATCAAGCCAAGTAATGCTGATTTCCAGCCACAGTTGAAGTAGGATCAAAGCTTTGGTGATCAAAATACAATAGGAGTTTGCCCATAACACCATCTGTGTTGGCTGAAACATGTAATCTATCACCAGCCATATATCACTTGATATTGTGATCCAGAAGTGTACCAAAGGGACACCCCTGCTGGGTTGAGTAGTCCCACTGATTTTAGCAGGACTGCTTACACATGTACCATAAAGAGATGTATCTAAGTATTTCCCTGGAGCGAACCTAAGACCTTTAGTTCGTCAACAAAGTCTTTTCATTTTGATGTGGTGATAGTATTTAAATGAATTGATGCTAATTTGCATTAGTGAGCAGATTAAAACTCTATTTAAATCTTTCTAGTTTGCCTTGTGGCAATAGCACCTCTGCAGTAAGGATGATATGTGTCAGGAGTCCAGTATTGTGCATTATGCTGACCAGTGTATTAGTTGGTACATCTTAAACAAAGCAGTCTTGGTTTCCATCTATCTTAAAATGTAAGTTAAGCATATAAAGGCAATACCTATCAAAACTTTCTGTGTTTTCCTTTGAGACAGATCAGATGCATTGCCTTGTGCACAAACGGTCCTGACCCTGGGGAAAGTCTGGTCAAGCTCAGAATCATTTCACTCCTTAATCTTTTATTAGGTGCCTTAATCACTGGAAACCACCAGCACACATATGCTGCAGTTACACCCCAGCTTCACCTGATCACCACGGACAAAGAGTGAGGCAGTATGGACCTCTAATTCCACTGAACTGTGTAACATGTTACTCTTGGCCTCCCATATTAAAACCTCTTAAACTCTGCAGCAAGCTTTAAAACAATCACATTTCCTCAGGGCTGCCAGAAGCAAACGTAAATACAGGAGTTCAAAAGAAGAATCCAGTTTTCACAGCTGCATCTTAGTTAAATCAAAAAAAAAAAAAAAAAAGACAAACTGACCTAAAAGCTTTTGAAAATACAGACCCGGGCAGACAAAAGTAATTGTTCTAAAGCTGTTATGGATGTTTTAGGAACTCTATAATTTCCAGATCTGATTTTTTTTTCCTAAGAAACCTTAATTTTTGAGTCATGCAGGACTTAAAAACATCTTGGTTAGAATTACTATCAGGGCTGCGAGAGGAAATAAAGTATACCACATTTAGGAAAACATGCCATTTTGGCTATAAGGTATAACTAATTGATTTTTGAGCATTGGCTAATTGTGTGACACTGGTTAACCAAACAACAGTGTATTTTTCACAGGCTCTGATATTAGCTCATACCATTGTGTGACCTCCCCATGTTGAGAGACACATCGTATTTTTGATCATAAATCTAACAGGGTAAGGGCTGGAAAAGGGCTTCCTACTTTGTTTTTGCATTTTAACCAAGGTTAAAAAATTCGAGCTGTTGTCATTTATATAGGGAGTAATATATTTCAGTGAGAGCTATGGATTGGAAAAATGTGGATACCAAAGCTGTGCTGCTGAGCTTTGTGTTTATGTGTTTATTTAGACACAGCAAAGGATTGGAATTGTGAGTAGTCATGCTTAGGATGTGGTTAAATTCATCTTTGATGCCTTCACTAAAATGATTCTTGAAATCAATTTGAGGAACTGAAGACATACTACATAGATATAATATATATGTATACATATAGAATATTCTAATATATATAAGAAAAAATTTTAATTAAACAGTATTTTTGATAAGAAAATTTTAAAGTGCTCAAAATACTCTCTGCTTCCTCTATGTCATGGATGCTGAGCAAAGTATGTCATCTCAGGCAAATCAATTTCTCTGGAAAAAGGTGTATTTGTGATGACAAAAACTGTACACCTGTACTATATAACTGTATATTAACTACATTTTAAGAAAGATTAAAATTTTGTGGTAACATAGCCTAAAATACAGCTTTTTACTTTTTAAAATTGTTATAATTCAGGAGAAAAAAAAAAAGGAAAGAAAATACATTATCCTGAAAAATGTTTTTTACATCTTATAATAGGAAAGCTAAAAATAATCATAACTACTTCAATGTGATTTGAAAATATAATATTTCTGTTTGGACAGTCAACCCAAAAGTTAGTTAAGTCAACTAAGAAACTCATATTTCTATTTTCATGAGGGGGATGCCAATAGGATTTAAAGCACCATTTGCTTGGGAGTGTGCACTAAGGAACTAGCCTGCTGAATTTGAAAGCAGTCTTAGTCTGCTGTGCAGTTTTATGTTGACATTCCACTGAGAAGAGATGGTCAAGTTATCGTTTGTGACTAGACTCTGAAGGAAACTTGGGTCTGTTCTCAGAGACTATTTTCTAATAAAATAAACAGTTCATAATTCATTTGTCAATATCAATTTGAAATATGTTCTTTGAATTTTTTTGGAACTGATCATTTTCTGTAAGCAGCTACTTACCTGGGCACTAGATTAGTGCTACAGATACGGGGACAGCTTTGGTGAAAGGAAAAGGTTTTCCATTCACAGAATGATTCACAATCATTTTTATTGCCCTGTACACAAGCTTCCAATCAAAAATATTGCTTGCAAGTGCAGTGGCTCTCTCACTGTGCTTAACTCCACTGATTTGTTTCGCTTGCTGATAAGGGAACTGGAGAAGTGCAGAGAGTAATTGATGAGCTCCAGTGGAAATTCCCATCTCACAAGCTGAGGGGTGAATAAAAACCCATACTGGTGACTAGTGGTGTGGGAAGTAGAGGCAAACACCAACATGTTGATCACAGACTGAGTCTTTCCATGGTCATAACTCAACTGCATGCATTTGACCAAGTGAATTTTCTAAAGGGAAGAGTCCAAAACACTGAGGTAAAATGAAATTCAAGAATTCTCATATTTTATATTTGATTGCTTTGCCATGTGTTCTGCTTTGTTCTTTGTGTGTGTGAATTCTCAGTATTTATGATGAAACTGGACTGTGAAGATGGAGGGTGCGTTCTTGAAATGGTTTGTGGGAAACTGGCTCCCTGTCATGTTACTGAAAGATACCTGGCCACATCCCAGGTCCTGACTTGGAAACATCCCTAAAGGAGTTTTCCTGGCTTCTCCTCAATTATTTCCCTCAGTGATAATGAAGAAGAAAAAAGAAGAGCAATGTGCTGAATGTAAGGTGCATTCTCTACCCAGCAGCATTGGCTGCAGCACACACAGCACGAACCTCGGCAGAATGCAATGTAGTGGTCTGATCCAACTGGGAAAAAGACCATAAAACTCCACTGCAAACACTTGTACAAACAGGACTTTTTTTGATGAAATTGAAACCATATTTTGACTTCTTGTTAGAAAAACAAATCTGAAGAGATAGTCATATATTGAATAACCTTAGAGCTTTTCAGAGCCAAGAAATCAGCTGCTGGCTTGAGGCGTTGGATGGCAACGTGAAACATGCTGATCTAGGCCAATTCTCTTAGCATTCTGTGGCTCAGAAGCATATTTGTGCTGTGATTTTGTTCTCCATCAAAGCCATTGAGTCCTTCTTGGGAACAGTAGGTGAAAAATTTTCCTCTTTCCTCTAAAGTTTTATCAAACAAAAGAAGAATTTCCAGGAGCAGTCAACAATACAGGGCAAATGACACACAGCCAAACCTTTCAATAACATTGGGAGGCTGATGGTAAAGGATCAGCACATAAGTCGGTGCTCCATAGTGTACATGTTTTATAGAAACCAGGAGCATACTCAGTCAGTTCTGACTACAGAACAAGGATGCAGCTGGCATGGCACATGAAGTTACTGGCTCACCTGTAATTCCTTTCGCTGAGGAAATACTGCAGGGAGTTCTTTCAACTGCTGTTGAGGTACCATAACAGCTTTTGCATGTGGTTGCCTTGTGTTTCATTGCAAAGATAAATGCATGCTTCAGGTGGTTTTGCATTGTAAAACATTAGGAAAATGCAGGATTGTGAAGGCCTGGGCTATAAGACTGTTAACCTTCTGGAAACCCATCTTGGAATGAGATGAGGACCATCTTCTCAGCTGATCCTTCCCATGTTGCCTAGCTGTAANCCCAGGTCCTGACTTGGAAACATCCCTAAAGGAGTTTTCCTGGCTTCTCCTCAATTATTTCCCTCAGTGATAATGAAGAAGAAAAAAGAAGAGCAATGTGCTGAATGTAAGGTGCATTCTCTACCCAGCAGCATTGGCTGCAGCACACACAGCACGAACCTCGGTAGAATGCAATGTAGTGGTCTGATCCAACTGGGAAAAAGACCATAAAACTCCACTGCAAACACTTGTACAAACAGGACTTTTTTTGATGAAATTGAAACCATATTTTGACTTCTTGTTAAAAAAACAAATCTGAAGAGATGGTTATATATTGAATAACCTTAGAGCTTTTCAGAGCCAAGAAATCAGCTGCTGGCTTGAGGCGTTGGATGGCAACGTGAAACATGCTGATCCAGACCAATTCTCTTAGCATTCTGTGGCTCAGAAGCATATTTGTGCTGTGATTTTGTTCTCCATCAAAGCCATTGAGTCCTTCTTGGGAACAGCAGGTAAAAAATTTTCCTCTTTCCTCTAAAGTTTTATTAAACAAAAGAAGAATTTCCAGGAGCAGTCAACAATACAGGGCAAATGACACACAGCCAAACCTTCCAATAACATTGGGAGGCTGATGGCAAAGGATCAGCACGTAAGTCTGTGCTCCATAGTGTACACGTTTTATAGAAACCAGGAGCATACTCTGTTCTGACTACAGAACAAGGATACAGCTGGCATGGCACATGAAGTTACTTGCTCACCTGTAATTCCTTTCACTGAGGAAATACTGCAGGGAGTTCTTTCAACTGCTGTTGAGGTACCATAACAGCTTTTGCATGTGGTTACCTTGTGTTTCATTGCAAAGACAAATGCATGCCTCAGGTGGTTTTGTGTTGTAAAACATTAGGAAAATGCGGGATTGTGAAGGCCTGGGTTATAAGACTGTTAACCTTCTGGAAACCCATCTTGGAATGAGATGAGGACCATCTTCTCAGCTGATCCTTCCCATGTTGCCTAGCTGTAAATCCTCTCTGGTCCTGTCAAGCACCTGACACAATGGAAAAAGGATGGTGCTTACAGGTGTCCTTGAAATACAATCCAGTACAGAGTGTCAAGGGGAGGCCAGTGCTGGCAATGGTGATGTTCCCTTTGCACAATTCTTCTTCAGCATTCATCCACAGATGAAGCAGCTGCCAAAAGGGAATTTCCACTACTGACTTCCCAATTTCTGGTCCATCCTGTTATTTATTCTTGTGCTGTGAATATCTGTGTTTGGTGTAGGAATTAGGAAAGAGATTTCCAGTGGGTGATGGCCAAAATCATTGACAAGAAACCAGCAGCTCTGGCAGGCCTAATTTTTCAGTAATCTGAACTGATCAAGGGAGGAATGAAGAATCCCAGGGCAGTGGTCTTCTGGAACTCCTGCAGGTCGCATCGTGTCAGACACAGTGTTCTTCTGGGCAAGTTCATTTGAGACAGATCCATGGCCTGGAACTGCACTGGGAACAGTCAGCCAAGCCAGGCAGCACACTGGCTGGCTCAACATCTCTTCCCCACCAGCTCTCCAACCCTCAAAAATCTGCAAAGACCTGAATAGTTATTGTGGAGAAGATCACAGCTAGAGCCAATTCTGTGCATTTCATGGAAAACCATGTGTTTTCCAGCAGCATAGCCCTTCCTGTCTCATAGGAAGAGTGGTGCTGGTGAGCATTTCAAAACAACAGCTGTAGGTGAAAGAACATATCTCCTACCTCCTGATTACTGATGCTGATTTTTAAATTAAGTTACTTGTGCATTGGATTTGGCTCAGAATTTGCAGCTGAATGGAAAGGTGGATGTGAAGAGAAAATGGCTGCAGGACTTGTGTATGGTCCTGCACCTTCACTGGGCTGTGTGACAGACAGCATCACCCACAGTGTTGCATTGGACAATCCCACAGTGAAAAGATTGAACATGGGATATGTTCCTTCTTCCATCTTCAAAGGAAGAAACATGCTCTAATAGTGCACATGCATGCATATTCTCTCTCCTGGTTGCTTTGCAGCACCACTGTTTCTCTCCACCCTCGGACTACCAGAAATTCCTGTTTTGTGTATCAGCAAAGAGTGACTTGACAGTATCAGGAAACTAAGATGAGAGAGCTAATGAAGAAGCAGAACAAGAGTCTTAAGCTGTTTTCATGCCATCACCTTTTTACTATACACCTACACCCCCTAAAACTGACACAACAGCAGATGCCAAGGCTGCTAATTGCATGCACAGGATGGCAGTCTGGGTAATCAAGAGTGGGATGTATCACACTGCCGGGCCACCTCTGCAGAGCAACCAGATATCTCATCTCTTCCCCTCTGCAAATTGTAGTATGGGGCACTGCTGGAGAGAGATTTCTTTTGTTGTACTCATTCACACAGATACGTCATCATCATCAGTCTTACAGTCCTGCATGGGACCTGCTGGGTTACAGTCTTTTGTCCAGTCGTTCATTCAGATAGCAGAAAATCCAGTTGATTATCATTAGGACATAAAGCTGGTGGTCCAGACTTTTAGGATGTCTGTGCTCTACCTACAGCAGTGCCCTCAATTCATCTGTATATCAGATTTTTTGGGCAGTGCTGTGGTCAAAACTAGATATGTGGCTTCAGCTGTATTCAAAAGCTGCTCAATAAATTTTACAGCCCGTGCATTCATGCTGGAGTGATAGTACTCTGTATTTTTCTTTCAGGCAAAGGTAAGAACAGTAACAGTCATGAAATGCTGGAAGATGATACAAAATGTCAACTTGAACATAGAGGGCAACTTCAGCCTTAGAACACTTTGCGTGGGTATGCCAACAGTTCCCTCTGTTCCTTGATGGAAAGCCTGGGTTAGCTAAAACATATCATAAAAAATGACTGGTGATATTAAAAGGCTTTGACAAACACGTCAGCTCCCATTCAACAACTGCTACTACCAACACCTCTAACAGTGGGCTGCATCCTTCAAAGAATAATGTGAGTGATCAGCTTTGCATAAGGCAAGCTACAGAGCAGAACAACTGGTTGAGCAGGCTTGTAATGACATCTTGTAGAAGCTCAGATTCACATACTGACCACACACATAGGTCAATCCATGTCCCTATGCCTCCATACATCACTCTTTAGGCCCTCCAAAGCATAGGAAGGCAAATGAAGTTCCCACAGCTGCAAAACTGGTAAGGTAGGAAGAAACCACAGTGGGACATCTGGTTTAACCTCCCTGCTCAAACAAGGTCTTCCTAGAACACATTGTACAATATTGTGTCCAGACATTTCTTGAATATCCAGTGAGGAAGATTCCACAGTGTCAAAAGTCTTTCTGAAGTCAAGGCATGCAGCATCTACTGCCCTCCCTTCATCTAGCCAGATAGTTGGTTCATTGTAGAAGGCAATCAGGTTGGTCAAATGATTTACCTTTACTGCATCCATGTTGACTTCTCCTGATTACCGTCTTGTCATTCATATGCATATAGATGGCTTCCAGGTCAAGACACTCCGTCATCTTTCCATGGGCTGAACTGAGGTTGACCAGCTGGTGGTTCCCTGGGTCTTCCTTCTTGCTCTTTTTGAAGACCAGTGTGACATTGGCTTTGTTTCTGTTTTTCTTATAATGGGCTTCACTGTACAAGCATAATCTAGACCAATGCAACATGGATTGGGCTGATCATGGCACAGGGAATTTAGGATATCAGGTTTGCCCATTGGCTTCTCTGCAAAACTTAGAGAAACATGCGGAGATCACTATGGTCCAGCAATGAAGAGATTGCCTCCTTTCACAAGCTTTCTTTCCTTGAGTTCTCCATTTGGCTATATATCAAACAGTTTTTAAGCATACATGAGGCTGGAAGATGTTCTTTGATTCCATACCTAGAGTTGATAGGGTCTAAAAATGGTGACTTCCAAGGCATGCTGTAAAATAAAAACAACCTTTGGCAGAAAGTTTTTGGAGTAGTTGGGCTCTATATTGTCAAATGGTTACCATTCGTAGCTTTGTGGTCAAGTTCCTCTTGGGTTTCTTTTTTAAATAAAAACAGATCTTGAGTTTTTAGGAATATTTTTCACTTTCAAGGCACCTAAAAATTCTTTTCATTGTTCTGTTTAGTATTCAAATAAAAACAAAATCATCAGTCAATCAAAATTGTCTGCCCAGTCTCAAGATTTGATTCCGAAAGCCTCATCTCTCCATGTGGTCTCTTAAACCACCGCATGCTACCACAGTTTGTTGCTAACTGCTTCCAGTACCACAGCAATCAATCCCTCCTGCATTTAGCTGTGGTTATTTTGTAATACACCATGACATGAGCACATTCCTTCTTTATAAAATAATTGACTTCTCCATATCTCCAATGAGGTTTCATCTTCCCAGCCTGACCTAGTCTGACAAATGTAGTGGATCTATTTAAAACAGCAGGTCCAGGGTAGTTAACGCAAAGCACTGCAATTAAGTGGGAGCAGCCTGATTAAAATGTTGTCCTTAATTATGTGTGATGACAGGGAAAAACCTTTTTTATAGATTCTCTTTGTGACAGGGCCTGCACTGCCTTGCCAAAGCCCTAATGCTAGACAGCAGGAAACTTGGCCCAGAACCAAAAACTCAGCAGACACTTCCTTTAGACAGCCTTGGTGCAGAAAGCAATCCGTCCTTCCCCATGTATATTTTAGGCAGACAGGCTGAAAGTCAACACAAGTTGAATAAATCCGGGGACTAGTGTACAAACTCATCTTATCTTCAGACGAGCCTAACCCCCAGGTCAGCAGGAGTCTAGAGTATGGGGTCAGAGTGGGACTAATGCGCGCAAGTATAGACCCCATTAAACTTACAATGTTGTTTACATCAATCTGCTTCATTCAAGAAATGATGATGCTGCCAAACTTTCCTGGCTTTTTTTATGAGAAATGGGCAAGACAAATTGGGCAATGGTCCAAATGCCCCTGAGGCACAAGTTAGTTTTGATAGATTAGAAACAAGATGAATCTCCATGGGACCGAATTAAAGCATCCTTTATTATGTGCAAAGCAGCCTTTTAACTTCCCAGGAGACATCCCTATCTCTCCATGCTATTCCAAGCAAAAAGCTTTCAGCATTAATAACACCTGGAGAACCCCACTGGTCTGACAGCTCATGGAGATCAGCTTGGCAAGGATGCTCTGACCTCCTAAAATAGCCCATTTGGGTCAAATGCTGCTGTGCTCTGAGCAAAATTAACTCCTTCTAGAACTAGTAGGAGCTTTCAATGCTAGATGCTTCACAGCTTTGAGGCCTTGAGTTCTTCCTGTAATTCATGGTACATTTGCCCACACATTAGTTGCATCACCTGAAATGTCTGACAGATCTCTCATTTTTTCCTAACAAGTTAATAGCATAGATAGACCTGCTTCAATATACTAAGGAGTTTACTGGACTTGCTGAGATGAATGATGAATGTGTGTTTAACTTTCATCCCTAACTTCTGGTACATTTTTAAAATTATAAAATAGCACTCCATTGATTTTGTCTTTCACAAACTGTTGTTCGAGCATAAATAATTTTTCTGATCCTAATGAAAACACATTACATTTCCAGCCGGTTCTAGTGTTAATTTCTGATTATTTGTCTCAGAAATCATCCTCTATACACAGAACTTGGAGAATGGCAATGAATATAATGAAAGAAGTGGAAGAGGAGTCTCTGAGAAGAGAGTGTTAAGTGTCATTTTTTTCAAGAAGGAGAAAAGTAGAGTGTACATAATAAACTGTACAAGCAATAAAAGTGTCAGGGAACAGAGACAGGGAAATACGGGTCCCCTTGGCTCATAGTGTAAAAAACCCTAACTAAACAAATGGTAACCCAGGAAAACAAATTCAAAGCCAGAACAAGGACATACTTCTCATTTTAATTGTGTTTTTCATAGTGTAATTTGTTGCCAGACAATGTCACTTACAGAGGGAACTCAGAAACAGAATGGACATTTATAGGGATAACAGTAATACTTAAATCCATCAGTATTGATAACATATATTTTGAAAGGAATATCTAGCCTGAAAGAAAGAAAGAAGGTTATAGAACCCTACCTAATAAAGGGAGAAGTAGGTACGGGCTGTTACTGTGAAAAAATCTTGAGTACAGCAGGTCTACTTCAGTCTGAGAGTTGTAACATTCCCCTGGATGTACTAACAGGACAACATTCATTAAGCAGCAATAAAACATTTCACTTCTATATGAAAATGGAAGTTCTATGTATGGGTCCTGCTACTAGCTTTTTTCACCAGTGCAAAATTTGAAAATCTTCTTTCATTCTGAGACAGTGTTAAAAAAAATAAAAAATTGAATGTACTAGTCTATGCACTCAGAAAAAAATGTCCTTTTTGGGGAAAAATGTTCTCATATGTATTAATTCTAATCGGGTTTTATTAGTTTTACATAATTTCTTGAAATGCAACCTTTCTAGTCTTCATTGGGAATCATGTTAAAACATTTTAAACAATAGCTGCTCATCCAATATATGAGTGCTTCTTTGTTTCAACTGCTAGGATATACTAACGCTAGTAGGAGACATAAATCAGAAAAGACAGGATGTTTCAATCATTATGGAGTAATAGCTGCTCCTATTTATTAAAAAAAGGCTTACAGCAGGTATTGTAATATAACTATCACATCCTGTGCCATCTCATATGTCATATATCATCTCACTTGATGAATTCACTGTTTGCTTGTGTTCACTTTCTCATTTGCTTCATCTCCCTACACACATCCTTCCTTTTCATCCCAAAATATAACTGCCACAACACTTCTACAAGAGGTTATGACATGTCAGCTGGAAGACTGAACAAAACAGGAATGTCAACAAATAACTAAAACCAGAGAAGAGTAAATAAACATATTTTTAATATTAAAAAAAAATTGGTGAGAAAAACCATCATCACTACTGATTATTGTGGGACAAAATATTTAGTCTAATTGACATCTTATGAGGGAAAAATCACTTCAGCAAAAATGTCCTGAGCAGCCCTAGTCCTTCATGCTGACTATGAGCAAAGTCTGTTGCAAGACTCATACGAAAAAACCAAGAGTGACAATGAAAAGAATGGACTAGAGACATTCATTTGAGAACATAAACATAAGGCAAATCACTGAACTACAATTCAGAAGCAGACCATAGCTTTTTTTTAGGAAAGACTGCAGGCACTGAAACAGCCTGTCATGGTTTGACCCTGGCTGGATGCCAGAGATTTACCCACAACCTCTCCTGGAGGAAAAAACCTGGAAAATAAAACAGGTCACAGGCAAAAGCAAGGCAAAATACCAGTGAAGAATATAAAGGATTTATTTATTAACTAACAAGATCAGAGCTTAATGTAAGAAGCGTCATTTAAAGGCAACATTTCCCCCCACCCATCCTTGTC